>KZ654627.1:7335-19952 GCA_001010745.2 Gerris buenoi
AAAAAAAAAATCTCCACAAAAATTCATTAAAATTAATAACAAAATTTTATCTCAGATAGCGACAATCCTCCCCATTTTATATTATTTTTTTCAAAATTTTTTCCCGGACCCCCCTAAAAAATGTCCCCCCAGTTTTTTAGATTTGAAATATGGTAACCCTACCCTAGGGTGGATAAAAGAGGAATTCTTCAGAACCATGAGACTCGAATGCGCAATGAATAAAAGTACATAAAGAATCACTTTCTACACATCTAAACAGGGATGCAATGTTTATATTTCGAAACAATCGTAGATAAGATGCTTTGTGTGAAACACAAGTTGAATCGTTACCTTCCTATCAGGGACTCTTAGTTATATTTACTCTGCTATATATGAAACATTAGGATTTGTTGTCTCAGTTATCTAGCATCTCTCGTAAGAAACATAAGGTTCAATCAAATCACAAAACATTTTTAAAATACAGACACTACTATCAGGTAAAGTTTTTTAGAAAGGTATTCAAGACCACAAGTTCATACATGAATTCTGTATGTCAAAGAGACCTGTGAAATATAAAAGAATGCCTTGATCCAACTGCAACTGCTCGAGTGCTGCAATGTATGTAAATTAATTATACAGAGAATATTTACAATATAATGATATTGCATCGCCCTACTGAATCTTTTAGGAGCATTGGTACTTAAAATTATTATTATTATTTTTTTTTAATCAATACATATTTGTGTTTATTTCAGTGCGGTATCGGTGCAGGTCTGGGATACACTGTAAATATATCGTGGTCTGGTGGATTGAATCCACCGATGGGAGATGCTGAATACATCGCTGCTTTTAGAACTATTGTTATGCCGATAGCCAGGGTAAGCTTGAATAACATTCATCGATGACTTTAGCAGTTAATAAAAACGTTACATTTTTAATTATTTAAAATATTTCATATAACATTATCAAAAATCTTTCTAATAAATTTAGCATCCTTTGGGAAGCAATTTCAAATCATATATTTGAGTTATAGAAGGAGACAGAACATGTGCATTCTAAAATTGTATTTAAATATTGGGTAAAATTTTATTCTTTATCTCAGAGGTGAATTATTGCAAGTCCCAATTTCATTCACTACATTACCCTGACAGATAATTGTGATAAAGTATTATAATTCCTTTGTTAGTAAATTAAGAGATAATCAATATAAACTTGTATGTTTTAAAGAAAGACAGCTCAAATTTCCATTATTAGCATGTTGATAATAGCTCTCCAATAATTTTTAAAATGTAACTTTCTGATAATAAGCTTCCATAATTTACCTCTGAGGCACAGAGTTTAATCTTAAAGCTCAATATACATCAAATATCAATTTAATCTACACTCTCAGTCAACATGATTGAATTGGAAACATACTACACACAGAATACTCACACAAGGTGGCAATTCGGTCGCCATCAAGTAAATGAAAAGTAGAGGAAGAGTCGACGTAGTAATAAACAAGTCTATCTGCATCTCCATCAACTGAAGCACATCTCCGTTCTTTAACAACTTCAATACCATCAGGAAGCCTTACTCTGGTCTTAACGTAATCTGCTCCACACTTGAATAAAATTAATAGTATTAATAATTGTTTTATAATAATAAATATTGTAAGGTAAACTTTTAACAGATCATTAAAGAAGTAATTAATAATGCTCTTAAGCGTTGGTTCATTAATTGGTAAGATTTTTACTGCAAGTCAATTGATAGAAAGTTAGATCAATTTGATAGGGACTTACACTTTGGCCCATTCACTGTGCGATTAGTTGTACAACCTATTTATGTTAATAAAACCTGTTATTAGTTTACTATGAAGTTGAAGTTGTTCAACAAATCGTATCGTGTATAAGCTTGATTGTTCCACTCAGTTGTTCAACTTGGTTGTACATAAAAAACGCATTGTGTAAGCTCGGTTGTACATAAAAACGCATAGTGTAAGCTCGGTTGTTCAACTTGGTTGTACATAAAAACGCATTGTGTAAGCTTGATTGTTCAACTTGGTAATACATAAAAACGCATTGTTTAAGCTTTGTTGTTCAACTTGGTTGTACATAAAAACGCATTGTGTAAGCTTGGTTGTTCAACTTGGTTGTACATAAAAACGCATTGTGTAAGCTCGGTTGTTCAACTTTGTTGCACATAAAAACGCATTGTGTAAGCTTGATTGTTCAACTTGGTTGTACATAAAAGTGCATTGTTTAAGCTCAGTTGTTCAACTTGGTTGTACATAAAAATGCATTGTGTAAGCTCGGTTGTTCAACTTGGTTGTACATAAAAACGCATTGTGTAAGCTCGGTTGCTCAACTTGATTGTACATAAAAACGCATTGTGTAAGCTCGGTTGTTCAACTTGGTTGTACATAAAAACGCATTGTGTAAGCTCGGTTGTTCANAATAATAATTTACCTGACAAAAGCTCTTGCACGTGGATAATTTGCAGCTAGTGAGTTAATTACTTCTTGAAGACCAAGTGGTTTGGAGCATTCTCCTTGAGCATTTTTAGTAACAATAGCATAGCGATCCTAAAAATTAACAATTATAATAAATATAAAGTAATAGTAGAAGAGAAAAAGAGATCTTACAGTAGCTGATAGAATGTAGCCATTCCGACGATCTCAGTATTAAAAAATTCCTAGACGGAAATCTGTTTCAGATATCAGGGACCATTTTAGTCTCATGTCTATCTGTCGAACTGTCTTTCAACATACAGTAGAGCCTCGATAAGTGTCTCAAGGAGATAAGGGTAACAGTATTGTTATTGAGGTGCCCTTTTTGTTGAGGGTTATTTTGGCTATCAGTTGTGTTATCGAGGTTAATGGGTGAGGTTTTCAAGTCTAGACTTGTGCAAGGTACCTCATTCCTGTATAGAGTCGCGTTATAGAGGTTGACTTCTCAAAACAACTTGTTATAGAGGTTCCGAGATATGTTGTGAATTGGAAAAAATCTGTGTTATTGAGGTTGTTTGGATAATAATAGTTGTGTTATAGCGGTTAATTTAACATTATGTGTTATGGCAGATTTGAAAATTGCACTTGTAATTGAGGTTATATAAGGTTGTCGTGTTATTGGGGTCGTGTAAGCGAGGTTCTACTGTATTTACAAATAACCCATAACTTATGGTAAACTTTCCAATATTAATCTCAAGCTTCATGCACACAAACTTTTTGTTATATCTTTAAAAGAGCTATCCAATTTAAGGAAATTTGGATGGTTTACCAAAATTAGCCCACAGATGGTCCTATATCAATATTAAGCACATTTAATATTGAATAAAAACAGGAGTGAACCCACTAGGAATCAAAACAGGTTCAAACACCCCGTTTTCAATTCCAACGAGACCTAGTAAGTAAAAAATAAGCAATAGTAAAATTAGCATGCTTTATGCCACATCAATTGGCCGAATATTTTTACTATAAATACCTTGACTTGTACTGTGGTTAATATGTTAGGTAAATCCGAGTATGTATTGAGCCACTCAGTAGAGCTCCATCCGCGGAGCCCCAGAATGGTTTCTACAAGCAGAAGATCGGACAGAGCGTCACCAACTGATTCATTTGTCATGTCCAACAATACTTCAAGTTTAGCTGCAGCATCCATGCCGTCACTAAATGATCTAAAATCCAAAATTTAATTCAAAATATGTTCTTAATAATTACATTATGATGATTTGTTGTTGCAGTCTATCCCAAATGAGAGTTAGCACGTTGATAGTGCAGGAAAAACTAGCAAATGGGTTGGGGAGCCAATGAGAGCTCAAGATTTGCCTCTGGATAACCACATAAGAAGGTGAACGTAGTGGCTTTATTTTTTCCCTCAGAGGTTGGTCAATCTGTGTGTCACTCGATTTCCCGCGCTGTCAACACACTAACTCTCCTTTGAGATAGACTATAGTCCATTTATTTATTTATTTATTTTTTAAATATATGGCTCAAATGGCAGTATAAATACAGTTTTGAATGATCAAAAGAACCAAAATAAACTCTCTTTAAAAGGAGGGGTCAGAATTAATAGAGAAGGGACTTCCGAGCCAAGTCAGATTTTAAACTTAAATTAGGTACTAGTAAATGAGTTAGGCAGATTGCAGAAAATGTAAATTTTCCGGGCGACACAACTAGAACTAAGGACTGATTTTTATGCAAAGATTTAACTCTCTAGGCTACGATGATAATACACATACAGACGTCATGCTGAAAACAACTCAGGAGGACTTAAAACACCACAAATAATACAGTTGAATCTTGAAAACAATTGTTTTGGGTGAAAACATAACTTTTTACATAACTTTAAAAAAAAAGGCAAAACTTAATTTGCATTCGGTACCAACTTCTATAGTATTTTTGTTCAAACATTTGATGAAGTGTTGCATATAAACACTTGAGTCTACACTAAAGTGATTCTAGGTGATTACACCTGTAATATAAAAACAAACATTACATCATTCTTAACTTGAATAGAAATTACCGCTAACATTACACATGAATGATTAGTCCTACAGGATTTTTCCAATTATTCTTAGTCAAAAATGAATGAATACAAACACATGAAAAGGTAAATAGCAATACATGGCACTACGTTGTTTGATGTAGATAATTTAGGTCTATATAAGGACAAAAGGACGTGTACCAAACATCAGCAAATTATCAAATTGATAATTAGCACACTGCTATTTTTTTTATAATATGGAAACTTGCCAATATATACTCTAAATTTTTATAAAATACAATCGTATTATTTTAAAAGTTGTTTACCTCCTATGACCAGCTGCTTTCCTAATCTCTTTTTTGGCATTTTCACTAAAAAGAATGGTACCATGGCCATTCGCCTCAAAGTAAATACCAATGTCATATTCATGAGCTTTTGCATGAAGATGCTTCACACCGGTATGAGTACAAGCTACTTCTATTTTCTGCAACATAATAAATCCATGCACCTATAAGTAATTGTATAAATGGAAAACATTTAATTATTATACAAAAAATCAGTCCGAGACAACTCGGACAAACTTTCTCATATACAAGTTCATAATTACTTAGCCAAGTGTTTTCCATTTATTAGTTTTCAAAGGCACATTTAATTATTATTGAACATTTCATCAAAATTTACCATAAAAATAACTTCTTCTCAGTGGGGAATCGAGCCCAGCCTCTCTCCGTCCATGTTAAAAGCTATTTTATCAGAAACTAGATTTTCCCAGGAAAACAGCTTATATCGTTATATTTGTATTTAAATGGACTGCATCTTAGAATTTTTAAATTAAAATCGTCGGAATCATTTTTTGAAAGAATTTTTTTTTTCGGAGTTTTTTTTCCCCAACATCACAATTTCTCTTATATGAGAATTTAATAATTACTCAATTTTAATTTATTAGAATGTGATATTTCATCCCAAATTTTGGCACATCCCCAAACCTTATTAGAGGTCTTAGTTGTTACAAAATCATTAAAAAGTTTAATCTTTAAATTGTCTAATACAAAAATAAAGTCATGATACCTAGTTAATAAAATACTGTCACTGACTAGGTTATTGACTCTAAATGAAAACAATGAGAAGGATTCATTCAGTCAGACAAAACTAACAGAATCAATAGAAGACATCCAGATAAAGAGATCAATTCCGAACTATTGGCATAAAATTACTAAAAAAAAAAAAAAAAAAATGATCGAAGTCCTACATACAGAAAGAAATATCTAACCATAAATATTCCTTAAATGATATAAATTGACTCCAAAGAAATAAATTTGTATTTTTCAGAAATCTTCAGAATCAAAAGATTGTAAAAAAATACTCTGGCCAATTAAATAATATTATTGTATCAAAGCAAATTATTTTATAGAATTTAAGAAATTTAATTTTTAAACATAAAGGTATCTTATGGTAAGAAAGCCCTACCGACGATACAAGCAAGTATTGAGGTAAGTATCCCTTCACCGTCAATATAACTTGTTATAAGTTAACTTGTTACAAGTTAACTTAACTCCTTTAACTTATAAACTTTCGGTAATAATCCTCAATTTTACTTATATCTGTAACTACTTAGTTAAAACAATATTTTAAATACATTTTGGAAAATTGAACTTCGTCTTTTTAATATTTTTAACATTAGATTACTTTGAAGCGTTTAAAGAAATATTAAAATATGATTTTTACATCAGAAATAGGAGCTTTACTAAAGGTCGTCGTATAGAATATTTGAAACTGTCTCCCAATATTAAAGTCTAAAGATTATTCTTGATTTATCAAATCCCCTATAGATTATGGAAGACCTAAAGATACACACCTATATACCTTCAATAGTACCAATTATGGNAACTGATGCAATGACCACACATGAGCATTATATCGAGCTCGGACTAATATGAAACTGATTCGAAACTGGTGGTTGGATCAAACCTGATATTAACATACTTTATGATGGAGCTTACTCTATTGACACAAACAATAATCAATAATTAGCCATAAAATATAAGCCTTAAAACAATACTATCAATGCCCTACTTTTAATATTTTTTTTTTTTAAAAAAGTAGTAAACATAAAAGTTTAAAACCATGTAAAAGTGATTAAAATTTTAAATAAACACAAAATATGTTCACCTTGTATCTCTTCCAATTATTATAGTTGCAGGTACTGAAAGATCGATATCAAATTCAGAACAAACAGTATCGATTTCTTCTACCAACTTGTTATCTTCTGCATTAGCAATCTTAGTAGCGATAGATTCCCATTTCATTTCAAGCATTTCTCCAAGAGGGTCGACAAGTTTGACACCGTTGTCAGGCTCGGGATTGTGTGAAGCAGTTATCATCAGACCGATGGCTTTGGATTCCAGCACTCTAGAACGAAGTGCTCCAACCATACCCATTCGGAAAAGAACATGATACAAGTCTTCAGCTCTGAAACAAACAAGACAAGGTTTATAGTACTAAGGAAATTAAATTGGTAACTAATAAATATTAATGAAGTAAACAAACAGAGGTTATTTATGAAAAAAACTAGGTACAATTGCTTTGGGTTCTGAGACATAAAGGAAGAGAGGGTAAGAAACAGGCAGATCACCTCAGAAGACAGGGTTCAGGCAAACCCCAGCGATACCGGCCCTTAATGAGGGCATCTCACGTTGCATCATAAAGACAACACTGAAAAACTCCCTCCTTAGAGAATATCAGAAAACCTGAAATAAGTCACTCAGGATGAGACAATCCAAATTATTTATGGGTAAATGGACCCTCTTCAAGACCCTCTTAAGAAGTATATTTAGAATCAAATGAGAAATCATGCTACACATTCTTAACAGTTCACTGCTTACTAAATTGACAACTACAGCTACTGGTAAATAAATTAATCTGCAGGCTGTGCGGGGAGGACCAAGAAAATCCTTTACATCTTATTACCATCTTCCCAGGCTGCTAAATAAGGGAGCTAAGAAAAATACCTACGAACAAAATGATAGCATTTTGTCAAGGCATCAATCAGACTGTTGAAGAAGTAGAAGGTTTACTTCTTACAGTATGTGCAGTAAGAGTTGTGACTTTTGATACTCAGATTGACTAACCTAAATTAGAAAATAAACTAAAGCCATATGCCAACCTCCTGAATGAAAGCAGCAAAAAATTAGATATATGATAATAGAAATTATCATAGAACAGGTAGGTGATCAGCTCTGAGAAGGGTCCCACTGTTCTGTTCAAAACGGGAAACTTCACCAAGGTGAATAACTTAAGAGTGTAGGTAGGAAGTAGGTAGACAGACAGAATAAAGAAACATTTAGTTAAGGATGGACATTGTCCATCTAAATAAAATATAATTAAAGAAAATAAATTGAAGTTCTGGTAAGGTATAAAGTACAATATAGTATAAAATCTTGGCCCCCTTGTTGTGTGAGCCCCTAGGAGGCCTCCTAGACCTAAATCCGGCCCTGATTTATGTCACATTCATCAACTATTGACTCATCTATACCTTTAATATTTAAAAAGTTAAGATATTTTTGATCAATTGATTTCGCAAAATCACAGGGACCACAGCTAAAGGGAGAGGTAGAAGTAAACGATCCTCTCAACAAGTTGTTCTGATAAAAACGCTAAAACCTACCACATCAAACAGTTTGGTTTTAGTTCAGGAGCGTTCCATCAAAACGAAATCACCAATTAATTGCCAACTGATGCAATGACCACACATGAGCATTATATCGAGCTCGGACTAATATGAAACTGATTCGAAACTGGTGGTTGGATCAAACCTGATATTAACATACTTTATGATGGAGCTTACTCTATTGACACAAACAATAATCAATAATTAGCCATAAAATATAAGCCTTGAAACAATACTATCAATGCCCTACTTTTAATATTTTTTTTTTTTTTAAAAGTAGTAAACATAAAAGTTTAAAACCATGTAAAAGTGATTAAAATTTTAAATAAACACAAAATATGTTCACCTTGTATCTCTTCCAATTATTATAGTTGCAGGTACTGAAAGATCGATATCAAATTCAGAACAAACAGTATCGATTTCTTCTACCAACTTGTTATCTTCTGCATTAGCAATCTTAGTAGCAAAGCTCAGTATACATTCAATATACATAAAATATCTACATAAACTACACTCTCAGTCAACATGATATAATTGGAAACATAATACACTCAGAATACTCACACAAAGTGGCAATACGGTCACCATCAAGTAAATGAAAAGTAGATGACGAGTCGACATAGTAATAAACAAGTCTATCTGCATCTCCATCAACTGAAGCACATCTCCGTTCTTTAACAACTTCAATACCATCAGGAAGCCTTACTCTGGTCTTAACGTAATCTGCTCCACACTTGAATAAAATTAATAGTATTAATAATTGTTTTATAATAATAAATATTGTAAGGTAAACTTTTAACAGATCATTAAAGAAGTAATTAATAATGCTCTTAAGCGTTGGTTCATTAATTGGTAAGATTTTTACTGCAAGTCAATTGATAGAAAGTTAGATCAATTTGATAGGGACTTACACTTTGGCCCATTCACTGTGCGATTAGTTGTACAACCTATTTATGTTAATAAAACCTGTTATTAGTTTACTATGAAGTTGAAGTTGTTCAACAAATCGTATCGTGTATAAGCTTGATTGTTCCACTCAGTTGTTCAACTTGGTTGTACATAAAAAACGCATTGTGTAAGCTCGGTTGTACATAAAAACGCATAGTGTAAGCTCGGTTGTTCAACTTGGTTGTACATAAAAACGCATTGTGTAAGCTTGATTGTTCAACTTGGTAATACATAAAAACGCATTGTTTAAGCTTTGTTGTTCAACTTGGTTGTACATAAAAACGCATTGTGTAAGCTTGGTTGTTCAACTTGGTTGTACATAAAAACGCATTGTGTAAGCTCGGTTGTTCAACTTTGTTGCACATAAAAACGCATTGTGTAAGCTCGGTTGTTCAACTTGGTTGTACATAAAAGTGCATTGTTTAAGCTCAGTTGTTCAACTTGGTTGTACATAAAAATGCATTGTGTAAGCTCGGTTGTTCAACTTGGTTGTACATAAAAACGCATTGTGTAAGCTCGGTTGTTCAACTTGGTTGTACATAAAAACGCATTGTGTAAGCTCGGTTGTTCAACTTGGTTGTANGGTTCAGGCAAACCCCAGCGATACCGGCCCTTAATGAGGGCATCTCACGTTGCATCATAAAGACAACACTGAAAAACTCCCTCCTTAGAGAATATCAGAAAACCTGAAATAAGTCACTCAGGATGAGACAATCCAAATTATTTATGGGTAAATGGACCCTCTTCAAGACCCTCTTAAGAAGTATATTTAGAATCAAATGAGAAATCATGCTACACATTCTTAACAGTTCACTGCTTACTAAATTGACAACTACAGCTACTGGTAAATAAATTAATCTGCAGGCTGTGCGGGGAGGACCAAGAAAATCCTTTACATCTTATTACCATCTTCCCAGGCTGCTAAATAAGGGAGCTAAGAAAAATACCTACGAACAAAATGATAGCATTTTGTCAAGGCATCAATCAGACTGTTGAAGAAGTAGAAGGTTTACTTCTTACAGTATGTGCAGTAAGAGTTGTGACTTTTGATACTCAGATTGACTAACCTAAATTAGAAAATAAACTAAAGCCATATGCCAACCTCCTGAATGAAAGCAGCAAAAAATTAGATATATGATAATAGAAATTATCATAGAACAGGTAGGTGATCAGCTCTGAGAAGGGTCCCACTGTTCTGTTCAAAACGGGAAACTTCACCAAGGTGAATAACTTAAGAGTGTAGGTAGGAAGTAGGTAGACAGACAGAATAAAGAAACATTTAGTTAAGGATGAACATTGTCCATCTAAATAAAATATAATTAAAGAAAATAAATTGAAGTTCTGGTAAGGTATAAAGTACAATATAGTATAAAATCTTGGTAGTTGGTCAACAATAATTATTCACATGTTATAAAATTTTATTAAATTGTCTAAATAAATAAACTTGTTTCATCTAAATACGACTTTCCGTTTAGAAGTTACAAGGGTTCAAACTCAAGGGTCTAGAATTATTTTATAGACAGTAATTGGGTACATTATAATTATAAGCGATATTTCTCGGTCTAGTTCTATTGTCGTAAAAATGTTGACTCCTAGACGTTTGAAATAATTGTGAGCTTAATTTGGGACTAGGTATCGTTGTAATGACAGAGGAAATTATTCTTCAATGTAGCTTAGTTGGTCAGAGCACAATAGTGGAAATATAGAGGCCCGTGGTTAGAGTCGTGGAGCCGTGGCGCTGGAGTCTATTTTTCTCTGTCTGTCTCTTGTTGTTAATAATACTTATAATTTGGTTTAAATATAAATCTTATAGATTAAAAGTATGTTTATTTCTCGTCTATTAAAGAAAGATGGGCATGATTCTAGATCAAAATATAAGAATAAATAAAAAAAATTGCTTCTACTTTCCTTTTGAAAAGTATAGTAATTTAATAAAGTTGATTGAGAGAAGTAACTCCATCATAAGATATAACTTAAATATGAAACTAATCACATTAATTCATACTTCAATAGCAGAGAGAACTGATGGTTTTATTGTAAAAGTGTGGCTTAATTTAAAATAATCTATAACTGACCACAATATTTGGTTAGATATTGGCTACACATTGCGGTTAGACAATAGATGGTTCATAACATAATGAGGTTTAGACAATTATAGGACTACTTTTAGGGTCCGTAGGCAAAAGCCAAGGAGCCTTATATTTTTGTTTTTATTAAATAATTCAAATTACAATTATCATTAACAACGGGATACATACAGAGAAAAATAGACCCCCGCACCAGGTTGGGGGTCTATTTTTCTCTGTATGTCTCCCGTAGTTATTGATAATTGTAATTTGAATTATTTNTTGGTCAGAGCACAATAGTGGAAATATAGAGGCCCGTGGTTAGAGTCGTGGAGCCGTGGCGCTGGAGTCTATTTTTCTCTGTCTGTCTCTTGTTGTTAATAATACTTATAATTTGGTTTAAATATAAATCTTATAGATTAAAAGTATGTTTATTTCTCGTCTATTAAAGAAAGATGGGCATGATTCTAGATCAAAATATAAGAATAAATAAAAAAAATTGCTTCTACTTTCCTTTTGAAAAGTATAGTAATTTAATAAAGTTGATTGAGAGAAGTAACTCCATCATAAGATGTTACTTAAATATGAAACTAATCACATTAATTCATACTTCAATAGCAGAGAGAACTGATGGTTTTATTGTAAAAGTGTGGCTTAATTTAAAATAATCTATAACTGACCACAATATTTGGTTAGATATTGGCTACACATTGCGGTTAGACAATAGATGGTTCATAACATAATGAGGTTTAGACAATTATAGGACTACTTTTAGGGTCCGTAGGCAAAAGCCAAGGAGCCTTATATTTTTGTTTTTATTAAATAATTCAAATTACAATTATCATTAACAACGGGATACATACAGAGAAAAATAGACCCCCGCACCAGGTTGGGGGTCTATTTTTCTCTGTATGTCTCCCGTAGTTATTGATAATTGTAATTTGAATTATTTTTAAAAAAAAATTAATCTTTCGGTAGTAAGAAAACTACCAAAAAACTTAAAAATTGAAATTATATTTTTGCGGGTGTGTCTGTCTGTCCGTCGCATGCTCTCACAGCTACACCTTTCGTCCGATGACTTTGAAATTTGGCATGTATGTATAGTACCTACCCACACATGTTAAAAATATAGCGACTTAAAATAAAATATTTTTCAAAAAATTTAGGGTAAAAAATCAAGGGTTAATTTTTTTTTTTTTGACATCCTGAGGGGTATCATATTAAAGGGTACGTCGAGCTGATTACAAAAATATATCATTCTTTGGTTATAACTTTGATAGGGCGAGTGTAGGCAAGATTGAAGTGGGTGTGAAACGTGTGTCCCCCCCCCCCTCTATCTCGCTTATGTGAAGTGCAAAAAATCTGAAAAAATTCCTGAACATTCTTCGACCAAAAGTAAAGATACCACTTTTTGGAAATTTCGAAAAAATAATTATTTTATTTTTTATTGACAAAATACGGTTTTTAATAATTATGGTCTTTTCGATGTATTTA
>KZ654628.1:1863-12692 GCA_001010745.2 Gerris buenoi
ATTTAAATGAAATAAACATATGGTTATATAAATCTGTGATTAAGAGATAACTGACGAGACTTCAGATAGGACATCTCCAATTATACCATGAATACCTCCTGCGGAGTCAGAATCAGCATTATCAGTAGAATCAGAACTGCTGTATACTGTATATCCACCGGTAGAACTGGAGGCGGCAGCTGCACTTGTTTGAGAAGCTTGAGAGCTGGTTTCAGAATAGAATCCTCCTGATCCAGAGTTAGAACTAGTCTGTGAAAGAGTATTAGAACTACCGTATACAACGTGGTGTCCACCATTAGCAATAGCATGGGAGTTAGTTTCAGAATAATGTCCCGCTTCAGACGAAGAAGCACCATTAGAAAATGAATGGGCGTTGGTTTTAGAATAATGTCCTGCTTCAGAATAATGTCCCGCTTCAGATGCAGCAGTGACCTCTGAATGAGCATTAGAATTGCCGTAAACTACTTTGTGTCCACCATTCGCAATATCTTGGGAGTTGGTTTCAGTAAAAAGTCCTGCTTCAGAGGAAGAAGCTCCAGCCTCTGAATAAGCATGAGAATTGTCATACACTATTTGGTGTCCACCATTCGCAATATCTTGGGAGTCGGTTTCAGTAAAAAGTCCTGCTTCAGAGGAAGAAGCTCCAGCCTCTGAATAAGCATGAGAATTGTCATACACTATTTGGTGTCCACCATTCGCAATATCTTGGGAGTTGGTTTCAGTAAAAAGCCCTGCTTCAGAGGAAGAAGCTCCAGCCTCTGAATAAGCATGAGAATTGTCATACACTATTTCGTGTCCTCCATGAGCAATAGCTTGGGAGTTGGTTTTAGAATAATGTCCTGCTTCAGAAGTAGTACTGGCCTCTAAATGAGCATTAGAATTGCCGTAAACTACTTTGTGTCCACCACTGGCAATAGCTTGGGAGTTGGTATTAGAATAATGTCCCACTTCAGATGTAGCACTGGCCTCAGAATGAGCATTAGAATTGCCGTAAACTACTTTGTGTGCACCAGTTTCTATAGCTTGGGAGTTGGTTTTAGAATAATGTCCTGCTTCAGAAGTAGTACTGGCCTCTAAATGAGCATTAGAATTGCCGTAAACTACTTTGTGTCCACCACTGGCAATAGCTTGGGAGTTGGTATTAGAATAATGTCCCACTTCAGATGTAGCACTGGCCTCAGAATGAGCATTAGAATTGCCGTAAACTACTTTGTGTACACCAGTTGCTATAGCTTGGGAGTTGGTTTTAGAATAATGTCCCGCTTCAGACGAAGAAGCACCATTAGAAAATGATTGGGCGTTGGTTTTAGAATAATGTCCTGCTTCAGAATAATGTCCCGCTTCAGATGCAGCACTGACCTCTGAATGAGCATTGGAATAGTCGTTCACTATTTGGTGTCCACCATGAGCAATAGCTTGGGAGTTGGTATTAGAATAATGTCCCGCTTCAGATGTAGCACTGGCCTCAGAATGAGCATTAGAATTGCCGTAAACTACTTTGTGTGCACCAGTTTCTATAGCTTGGGAGTTGGTTTTAGAATAATGTCCTGCTTCAGAATAATGTCCCGCTTCAGATGCAGCACTGACCTCTGAATGAGCATTGGAATAGTCGTTCACTATTTGGTGTCCACCATGAGCAATAGCTTGGGAGTTGGTATTAGAATAATGTCCCGCTTCAGATGTAGCACTGGCCTCAGAATGAGCATTAGAATTGCCGTAAACTACTTTGTGTGCACCAGTTTCTATAGCTTGGGAGTTGGTTTTAGAATAATGTCCTGCTTCAGAGGTAGCACTGGCCTCAGAATGAGCATTTGAATCACCGTATACTACTTTGTGTCCACCGTGAGCAATAGCTTGGGAACTGGATTTAGAATAATGTCCCGCTTCAGATGTAGCACTGGCCTCTGAATAAGCATTGGAATTGCCGTAAACAACTTTGTGTCCACCATTAGAAAATGATTGGGCGTTGGTTTTAGAATAATGTCCTGCTTCAGAATAATGTCCCGCTTCAGATGCAACACTGGCCTCTGAATGAGCATTTGAACTGCCGTAAACTATTTTGTGTCCACCATTAGCACTGGTGGCGGAATTAGTATTTACTAAGGTAGAACCTGAATAGTAAGCGTCATTTCCGTCTTCTTCGTGGGCATTGGATTCAGTGTAGTAACCTCCTTCTGCAATGGAAGTGGCATGAGAACCTGCGTTAGTAATCCCCTCTGTATAATGACTACCAGCTAGGATATTGGTGTTTGCATGTTCTTCGGCATAAGCGTTACCCCCTTCAGAGTAGACACCATCAGCTATGTAATTAGCGTTTGCACTTTCTAGAGTATCAACATTTCCTGTTTGAACAATTGATCCAACAGCGGGATGAAGAGTTGTAACCGGATGAAGTTGGACGTTTTGAACGGGAGTGTAGCTTGTTATTGTGGTTACAGTGTTATCTGTCTCTTCACCTTCATTGCTAGTACCGAGAACTTCACCGACAATATCACCGATTTCACCGAGAATTCCTCTTGCTTTTCTGAAAATATATATTCATTATTTTAACAAGCATTGCATATAATTAAAATGCTATAATAATATTGCTGTAAAGATTACAAATAAAGCAGTTAGTATTTAATAAAGTAGTAATATTTTAAGAGTAATGATTACAAGTTATTATTTATAATAGTATTTTAGCAGCCCCCCCCCCTTAAACCCCCCAGATTTGTTAATCTTCACCTAGTTCTCTTCCTAATAAAGTCCCCCTGCCAGCCTGAGATCTCAAACAACCCCACCATTTTGTAATTATATGTTGATAATGCTTCACTCACTCACTGGACTCTCAGGTTACTGTTCTTTTGTTTCAGTCCGTATTGCCAAAACCAATAACCCTTATATTTTCCTGCGTGTGTGTGTCTGTCTGTCCGTCGCCTTTTCTCACGGCTACACCGTTCGTCTGAAGTTTGTTTATGTGTTTTGAGAATATCAGACCCATAGGATAGTTCAAAGTAAGCTTTTAAGCATTTTAAAAAACACCATCAATAGGGTACTACTTAAACTACTGAAAAAAGACAGTTTAAAAAACAAACAAACAGTATATCGGACAGCCTAATGATGCAGTTGAAAAAATTTGTTGAAAAAATAAAACATGTTTATCGTAACTATTGATTAAATGGCATAGTTTATAAAAGATTTTAAGATATATTGCATGCCTATTGACTGATCTATTTAATCTACAATGATTAGGTGCACAATTATCTTTTTTTACAATTACTATTTTTAAGATGGCATTAAAACTCTTATAAAACTATTTACGTTCATACTATCGTGCCAACGAATTATACCACAAGTTTAATTTATTTGATGACAAAGTATTCAAATCAAAGTTCACCTCAGATATGCACAAAAACGCGTTTTTGAGAGGTCATATTTTAAAATTTTCCACTTATTCAAAAAGCAGCTGCCACCCCCCCCCAAAAAAAAATGTTTAACTGAGAAACAAAAATAATCTCCGCGCCCAAGTAACACTAACTGTTTTAGAATGCATTCATTAGAAATTTGTACGTATTCATTGGAAAATATGACCTCTCAAAACAGCGATTTATGTATTTTTGAGGTGAAATTGAATATGAGGTGAATGTAAACAATATGTGTTAAAAAAATTAGGTAGTATTTTTTTTTTTTATTCTATTGGGTCTGGGAAGGGGTGCCCTCTGTGCCCCCCTCCCCCTGGATGCGCCACTGCATTTCATGATGCATATCGTTTAAAAGCTCTTTAAGAGAAAAGTAACAATTTTTGTTCTTTACATTCTTGTCATATTTTCATGTAGGAGGGAGTAAAATGGAAATTTATATCTATATCTATGCATATAAAAGTCAACATATTATGTATGTGTGTGTATGATTTTTATAAAAATCTACAGTTTTAGTTCGAACTCGATGAAAATTTGCTCACTTGACCTCCAAAGCCAGGGGAAAATCTCTGTGTACACATGACTTTTCCAAATTTAAATTTTGGTACACCGAGGTACGGGGTACAAGTAATGAATACGGGGTCAAAGTAATGAATACCATTCATGATGCATATCTTTAAAAAGCTCTTTAAGAGTACAGTAATTGTTGTTATGTACAGTTTTGTCATATTTTCATTTAGAAGGGGGGAAAATTTGGAATATTTGCAAANTTTTTTTTCACTCTAGTGACGTAAAGAAGAAGAATTATCAACTTTACACACGATTAGCGAGTTTGTTTACATTTAATATAACTAATTTGATGTTTATTTAATAAAAGTAACTGTTTGTATCGAGTTTTTTTTGTGAAAATCAATGAGTGATTTAAGTGATTATGAAGAATACGAGAAGAATAATACGCCTTCCGAAATAATGAATTCGGCACAAAATACAACTAACGAATTGATGTCATCTTTATCAAAAGAGAAATACTGAAATACGAGCTTACATACAGGAAGTTTATTATTTTTTTTTCTGCATTTATTATTAAAGTCTAACAATCGTAGATAAAATGCGGTACGCAACTCGTGCGAAAACGGAATTTTGCATTGCTCTTGTGGTTTTTACTACCCTCGCTATTGCTCTGGTGTAAACTCCACACTCGCATGCAAAATGCTACTTTCCACACTCGACGCGTAATGTACTATTCTTATTCAATAATCAAAAAATGTACTTATATTAAATAATAGTACATTTATTACGGAAAGTAGCATTTTGCATATGCGAGTGTGGAGTTTGCACCTTATCGATAGCGAGGGTAGTAAAACCACACGAGCAATGCTAAATGTAGTTTTTGCCCAAGTTGCGTACCGTACTATATCTAGGATTGTGGATTTTAATAATAATTACAGAAAAACGAAATAATAAACTTCCTGTATGTAAGTTTGTATTTCTCTTTTGATTAAGATGACATTAATTCATTTGTTGTATTGCGTACCGTATTATTTCGAGAGACATATTTATTCTTCTTATTTTTGTCATAGTCACTACTTAAATCACTCATTGTTTTTCACTAAAAACTCGATATGAAAAGTTACTTTCATTAAACAAATGGCAAATTAGTTTTGTTAAATTTAAATAAACTCGCTAATGGTGCGTTTAGGTGAATAATTCCTCTTTTTTCCGCACTAGGGCGAAAAAAAATAATTATGAATACGCATGTGCAATAAATACAGCTACGAATAGAATAACTTTCTAGGCATATAAACAGAGATATAATGTTTATATTTCGTATCAATCGTAGATAAATAATATGATACTTTAAAATAATATAATTACAGGATTCATTCCTTGTTTTAGATGCATATTAAACATTCTGATTGTAGGCTTAAAAGGGAATTTATAAATAGCAGAAGTATGTACATTTTAAATTACATCAATATATTTCTAATAATAATATATCAATATCTATTCAAAGCGCACACGGTCAATACACAAAAGTATTGTCAATACTATTGACCATGAGCGGAGTTGGTATTGATATAAAAAAAACATTATTGATGAAAATTTGTTTTTAAATTTCATATTGACTAATTTTCAATAATATGTATTATTGATCGTTTGCGGGCCGCTCAAAACAAGTGAATAATGTTTAATAATAATAGTCCAGGAGATAGCGTGCAAAAAAGTGTCTGACTAACATCAAGCTAGAATTTTGTATACAAGTTAATCTTTTAGTGCCTTTTAAGAATATGTGGTCGGCTAAGTTCGTCTGCGGGACATAGCTTGCCAATAGGCATTTGAAAAAAACAAAATGGTGAAGAGTGGCCATGTCCCGCCAATTATGGTGGACAGTATGATTTTCATGATCCTGAGTACAGAATTAGTTAGTATAGACAAAAAATCAAGTCGATGTTATTTTAACAGTTGATAGGTTCGTTATTCAAATATTACTAAAAATCAACATGGTCGACTGTCAAGGGACTAACTAACATCAACTTGAATGTCGGTCTACTAACTAATTCTGTACTCAGGATCATGAAAATCACATTGTCCACCATAATTGGTAAGACATGGCCGCTCTCCACCGGTTTGTTTTTTTCAAACGCCTATTGCCAAGCTATGTCCCGCAGACGAACTTAGCCGACCACATATTCTTAAAAGGCGCTAAAAGATTGACTTGTATACAAAATTCTATCTTGATGTTAGTTAGACAATTTTTTGCACGCTATCTCCTGGACTATAAGGAAAAATTACTTAAATAAGATGTAATAAGTCTTGAATTTAGTATTACTATTTAATTTTTAAATGTCTTGTCCGAGTTATCGATACGTTTTTACTTTCTTATATAATGAGAAAGTATTGTGATGGAACGAAAATTCAATTTTAGATCTTGATGAATTTACACGTTTTAAGATCCTCTGAGTCCAAAAGAGTGGTTTTTAAAAAGTGTCTGCCGTCTGTGAAGACGTGTGGAGATTAAACTACTAGGACGATTTTGACTAAATTTGGCATAGTTATTTTGAAAAATCATACCCCGAGGTGATATCAAAAAATAAATTTCAGTTGCAGCGGGGAGCTAGCCCCCAAAAACTCTAAACAAACGTAAAAAAAATATTTCTCGAAAACGGTTCCGACGATTTTGATTAAATAATTTCTAAAATGTAGTCAACAAGTGCATTTCAATGCAAATCTAAAGATATAAGCCAATTTCCCGGGAAAAACCTAGTTCCTAAGAGACATAGCGTTAAACGTGGACAAAGAGAGGCCGGGTTCGATTCTCCGCCGAGGAGAAGTTATTTGTATTATATACCGGTCATTGTAGGAAAGAGTTAGGAGTCCCGCAGTGTTATAACAAACATTGAAGATGTGTTAAGCACAATTTTGCCTGAAATTGAAGATCAAATGCTAAATTACACGTTTATGATGGTTTTAAGACTCGTCCCATCGCTCTTTAAGAACAATTCAATACTTGCAAGAGAATTGCCAAGACTTCAGGCAACATTGTGCTTAACACTTCTTCAATGTTTGTTATAACACTGAGGNTACCCCGTCCCATCGCTCCTTGCAAACAATTCAATACTTGCAAGAGAATTGCCAAGACTTCAGGCAACATTGTGCTTAACACTTCTTCAATGTTTGTTATTACACTGAGGGACTTCTCCCACTTACCTACAAAGACCCCCCCCCCCCCTCTACCATATGATAATGTATTCTATCTAAACTATAATACCAAACAACGATTACTGCTAGGTCAACGACTTTTATAAAGACCCTATTTCAAACCGTCATTCATGGCTTTTATTCAATAGTTTTAAACTTATAGATTTGAATTTTAAATTAGAAGAATGTAGTGTTTAGACCCCGCAAATCCCATATCTCTATCTACTACAGAAGCTGAGCTATAAGTGTTAAAAAAAAGTTTGTTCTTTTGGCCCAGCCTGTATATACATATTAAATTTTAGCTTTTAAATAAATGTTTAAAAAGCGCGAAATGTGTATTTTAGGTATATACTTAATTAGCTGTTTAAATAAGGTTAAAAACTAATGTTTCTAATATTTTTAGATTTAATTACCTCTAGCTGTGATGCCTTGGAGTAGAACTCCAACATAAAATATGATGACGACCTTGTGCATGATGAATAGACCACTGGACCACCTGGTTCTGAATGCTCAAGATAATCCGAACTCTTCAATATTTATATACTCGAAATATGGTTCATTTTTAACTTCCGTAAAAGAAATCTATGTTAATCGTTATCAAAATAAGAACATTGTTATCAACTTTCTAGTTTAGCTAATTTAGCCTTAATGAGACAAATCATTGGCTACATCTACATCTAATACATAAATAAATTAAGAATCCATTTAGTATAAATATTTTTTTAAAAAGTTTGGTAAACAAACCAGTAAAGTGAGTGAAGAAAGAGAAGGATATTCTAAAGGTTCTTTAAACAAGGTCAGAGGAAAAATACGAGTAAATAAATTGTGTTACTTAAATTTATTAAAAATAAAATTTTCTTTATTTAAAATTTAAATTAAGTATAATGATAAATAAAAGTAGGGAAGTGGGGCAATGTGGTGGTTAATTTTCATTAATTGCTGTTATTGATGCTTCCGAATTAACCGTTAAGGTAACGGAAGCATTGTGTTCACTTTTGAAAATGAAAAAAAAAAAATTAATATCTCCAATTTTAAACATTCCAAGACAGAAATCCGTTTCAGACATCAAGGAACATTTTTGGTCTCGTGTCTGTCTGTCGGTTTGTGTGTCCGCGAATCCATGAAACATGTGACGATAACTTGTGAGTAAATGTCGACCGGTTTTTGATGACATTTGGAAGACATGTTCATCTTACTAATACCCAGGATGAGTTCGTTGGACAACGTTGTCTGTCCAAGTGTTCACGCGAAATGTTCGCGAAAACGTGAACTTCAAATTTAAAATTGAAATATTAAGGTCATGAAAAAAATCTTCATCTATTAAATGAAAGAAACATTTTTTTTTTTCCAAATACAATTTTTTAGTCAAACAAATAGCCAATATGAAGTGTTAAATATCGCTAAAACTACGCTAGTTAATAGGTTTTACAGAATAAACAATATAACAATAAAGTATTATAACAATAACGTTAATGTTAATATAACAATAAAGTACATGCAAGGATGCGAGGAAGCTATGTGCCACACTAATTGGCATTTTTACACACTAATTGGCGGTTTTTCAAATAACCTGCATGAAGTTGCCTTCTGTAGCCCCGCGGTAGCATGTGCGCTTCTCATTGGACATTTTGCTTCTGAGTTTAACCAGCTAACGGAAGCATCGGGTTTACTTTTAGTAGGTGAAAAGGGTTTTCCCTCCAAAATCAAAATTTCCACTCGCATTTTACGTTTTAGACTTTCCTGAACAAATTTAGGCTTTGAGAAATGAACGTGACATGTTTTTCTTAAAAAAAAAAAAAACAAAACATAGCTAGTATGTACCATGGAAATATTTTCCTTTTTAGGGTCCGTAGGCAAAAGCCAAGGACCCTTATATTTTTGCGCGTGTGTCTGTCTGTCCGTCCGTCCGTCGCATGCTCTCACGGCTACACCTTTCGTCCGATGACTTTGAAATTTGGCATGTATATGTCTTGTACCTACCCACACATGTTAAAAATATAGCGACTTAAAAAAATATTTTTCAAAAAATGTAGGTAAAAAACTTGTGTGTAAAAAAACTTAAGGGTTAAATATTTTTTTTTTTTCGACATCGTGAGGGGTATTATATTAAAGGGTACGTCGAGCTGATTACAAAAATATATAATTCTTTGGTTATAACTTATAACTTTGATAGGGGGAGCGTAGGCACGTTTGAATCTCGCTTATGTGTAGTGCAAAAAATCTGAAAAAATTCCTGAACATTCTTTGACCAAAAGTAAAAATACCACTTTTTGGAAATTTCGAAAAAAATACATTTTATTTTTTATTGGCAAAATACGTTTTTTTTATAAGTATGGTCTTTTCAATGTATTTATATGTTTACAGTTTAGTTTAATGGCTAAAATACATCATCAGAAGTTTTTTTTTTTTATGTGTTTTGAGAATATCAGACCCATAGGATAGTTCAAAGTAAGGTTTTTAGTATTTTAAAAAACACCATCAATAGGGTACAACAATACAGTGTTGCCTACGGACCCTCGCTGTGTGCTGGCTAGCATACACTTGACCTGTTTATTTGATAATGTATAGCTGAATTTCCTAATAATGTTAATATTTTTTTCTGTTCATACTGCTTATTTCGTATTGTTTCGTACATGATTTACGATAACGATTACGGAGTACAGAGTTTATTAATTTAGGAAATATAAAAATTCAAGCGGTGGAGGTTATGAAGTCTTTTGCACAGGTTACCCTCAGCTCCGCGCCCCTCTACTAGTGATATTTTTATTTGCCTAGTTGGCACGATCTTCTCGAATTCAAAATCCAGCGCTCCTATTGGCTCTACTCCGCATTTTTGTCGATTTTCCCGCGCTGTTAAAAATCAATCCTCATTGTAAATAGAGTTTAGTAGTATCACAGAACTCATTGTTCTTCCATATGGACTTGTACTGGGGGCAAATGTACAAGGTACAATATTCCTGAAGATTAAGAGCCCAAGTGGAGTTGATACCAATAAAATAATCGACAACTGGGAAGCCTCTCCACGGAATAATGTTTATTTATCAGTTTTGATAAATAAGTTTGAAGGAATAGGTAGTTTTGATAAATTGTGATAATAGGTTTCGTCCTCTCGGCCATGATCAGTAAAACGTAACGGAAAAGCCCCACGTGGAGTCTCTTGAAAGTCAAAAAACGGACTCTAGTTGTTCATTATTCTACAATATTCCTGTCCAAAGGGAACCTAACCTTGTTGGGAGGTTACAAAGAGAACCTCCCTACAAGTCTTAATTCATATTTAAATCTTAGTCTAAAATTTCTTCTATATAGTTTTTTGATTTAATAATTCTATAAGTGGACAATAAGATTATAGAGGTCTATGCACTGTCTTTTCTTTATAAAGTACTTATAATCTATATTAAATAGCAGAATATTATGTTGTTTTTGTAGTAATTTAGACTGACCAGCTAAAACAAATGATACCTTATCAAATATATAAAACTAAATTTAGATTCCTTGGTTGTTTACATTTTAGAGCTAGACAAGTTGAATCATTAATTAGACATTAGTAGGATGCTGATTAGAAAGAACTAATAAATTAGCATAGATTTATAAAAAAAATATGTTAATGAACCAAAATCTGAGTATAAATACGAAGCAGTAGAACAGACATTCAACTGAAGCAACAGGTGACTAACAAGTAGAAGCAACATGAACAAGCTGGTTATCTACCTCTGCTGCGTTGGACTCATCGTC
>KZ654630.1:5141-19272 GCA_001010745.2 Gerris buenoi
TATGTATCAGTTACGACAGAGAAAAATCATTCTCCCGTATAGCTCAGTTGGTAAGAGCACCTGTACGGAAAATAGGAGGTCCCGTAGTTCGAGTCCCGGTGCGGGGGTCTATTTTCCTCTGTATGTCTCCCGTAGTTATTGATAATTGTAATTTGAATTATTTAAAATTTAATCTTTCAGTAGTAAGAAAACTACCAAAAACTTAAAAATTACATTTTCTTTTCCTCACTACTTATAAAAATATAACTAAATATAAAAAAGTATACTAATACAAATATAAAAAGTACCAACAAAATTGGTTTAACTTTTACTCAAGTTATCGTCGGACACGTAAACGTTACTGACAGACAGACATACAGACAGACAAGATGCATATTTTGTTGAATTTAAGAAGCTCACTTACGCTTTCTTTAATAAAAACGGATTAATTATCAATGGATTTAACTTACTGGGAGCCATATTTCAAATGGAAAGGAGTACCCTCCTTTAACAATCGGAGCAAAGATGAAAAATAAAGCTGTAAAAAGTCCAGCCCCCATATTGTAATAACAGCATTTCTTGGCATATCTGCAACAAACAATAGTTATGCGTCAAGTCTCAAAAGAAAATTGTTTCGGTGGTATATCCAACATGAAATTAGGTAGAATTAAGGAATTGGGGGGCACGCACAATGTTGATGCTTTTTAACGCAAGCTGGAGCGGAAAATAAAACGTTATCCACATGCGTCATATATCTTTGTAATCTACTATTAAATTCATTTAAATTTACACCCTAAAACTACCTATATTTTTACTAAATTACCATATTTTTTTTCTTATAAATCAAATTACAATTAATATTTACAAAGGAAGACAGAAAGAGAAAAATAGACTTTATCGCCGGGACTCGAACCACGGACCTCTACGTATAGATCCTCCCGTAGTATGAATACTACCAAAAACTTAAAAATTGAATTTCTAATTGATTGCACTACGTACAGGTACTATAATTGGGTACTTTATAATTACAAGCGTTATTTCTCGGTCTAGTTATATTGTCATTAATTTTGAATTCTAAGACTTGTAGAAAAATTTGAAAGCTTAATTCGGAACTAGGTATCGTTATGGTCAGAGGAAATTATTCTTCAGTGTAGCTCAATTGGCTAGAGGCTAGAGCACCCGCACTGGAAATATGGAGAGGTCCGTATTGTAATAGAGAACCGAGTAGTGGGGAAGCTAGCGTGATGCAATAAGTTTATATTTAATCATGATGAGTTGATAGTTAAAGAATATGATTGTAATAGAGAACCGAGTAGTGGGGAAGCTAGCGTGATGCAATAAGTTTATATTTAATCATGATGAGTTGATAGTTAAATAATATGATTGTAATAGAGAACCGAGTAGTGGGGAAGAAGAGTGCCTTTCCTCATATCCCCTTACTTACATGTTTCGGCCATCTTCATTTCAACTATTATAAAATATATCACTTTGCCACAAAAAAACTTGTGCGTGTTTCAAGTTGAAATGTTACATGCCCGTTTCAATTGTTCTTTAGACGATGAACATAAAGTTGGATATCGCTAAAATCGTTGTTTTTTCTTTATTAAACGTTTAGGTCCGCTTAAATAGTTTTAACGATTTTTGGAACGAAATTCCTTATGGCACTTTCTGGGCCCGGGAGTGACTCCGAAAAAAACGACTAAAATCACCGTCACACAAAATCCGTCACGAAATCTACCGATGGCGATAACTTGTGTAAAAGTTAACCGACTTAGTTGAAATTTTGTACACATGTTCATTTTACCAAGACAAGTTATCCGCCCAAGCGTTCACGAGCAACGCTCGCGTAAACGTAAGCGTCAAATTAAAAAATTGGAATTTTTGGACGGGGAAAAAAAACCAACTTCATCTATTTAATGAGACGAACAACTTTTTTAAATAATTCAAATTACAATAATTATCAATAACTACGGGAGACATACAGAGAAAAATAGACCCCCGCACCGGGACTTGAACCACGGGACCTCCTATTCCTATGGTAAGAGCACCTGTACGGAAAATAGGAGGTCCCGTGGTCCGAGTCCCGGTCCGGGGGTCTATTTTTCTCTTTATGTCTCCCGTAGTTATTGATAATTGTAATTTGAATTATTTAAAATTTAATCTTTCGGTAGTAAGAAAACTACCAAAAACTTAAAAATTGAATTTCTAATAGATGTACTAGGTACAGGTACTAATTGAGTACTTTACAATTATAAGCGTTAATTCTCGGTCTAGTTCTGTTGCCGTGAATATTTGGCTCTCTAGATTTGTAGAATAAGATTTAAAGCTTGGATTCGGGAATATGTATCAGTTACGACAGAGAAAAATCATTCTCCCGTATAGCTCAGTTGGTAAGAGCACCTGTACGGAAAATAGGAGGTCCCGTAGTTCGAGTCCCGGTGCGGGGGTCTATTTTCCTCTGTATGTCTCCCGTAGTTATTGATAATTGTAATTTGAATTATTTAAAATTTAATCTTTCAGTAGTAAGAAAACTACCAAAAACTTAAAAATTACATTTTCTTTTCCTCACTACTTATAAAAATATAACTAAATATAAAAAAGTATACTAATACAAATATAAAAAGTACCAACAAAATTGGTTTAACTTTTACTCAAGTTATCGTCGGACACGTAAACGTTACTGACAGACAGACATACAGACAGACAAGATGCATATTTTGTTGAATTTAAGAAGCTCACTTACGCTTTCTTTAATAAAAACGGATTAATTATCAATGGATTTAACTTACTGGGAGCCATATTTCAAATGGAAAGGAGTACCCTCCTTTAACAATCGGAGCAAAGATGAAAAATAAAGCTGTAAAAAGTCCAGCCCCCATATTGTAATAACAGCATTTCTTGGCATATCTGCAACAAACAATAGTTATGCGTCAAGTCTCAAAAGAAAATTTCGGTGGTATATCCAACATGAAATTAGGTAGAATTAAGGAATTGGGGGGCACGCACAATGTTGATGCTTTTTAACGCAAGCTGGAGCGGAAAATAAAACGTTATCCACATGCGTCATATATCTTTGTAATCTACTATTAAATTCATTTAAATTTACACCCTAAAACTACCTATATTTTTACTAAATTACCATATTTTTTTTCTTATAAATCAGATTACAATTAATATTTACAAAGGAAGACAGAAAGAGAAAAATAGACTTTATCGCCGGGACTCGAACCACGGACCTCTACGTATAGATCCTCCCGTAGTATGAATACTACCAAAAACTTAAAAATTGAATTTCTAATTGATTGCACTACGTACAGGTACTATAATTGGGTACTTTATAATTACAAGCGTTATTTCTCGGTCTAGTTATATTGTCATTAATTTTGAATTCTAAGACTTGTAGAAAAATTTGAAAGCTTAATTCGGAACTAGGTATCGTTATGGTCAGAGGAAATTATTCTTCAGTGTAGCTCAATTGGCTAGAGGCTAGAGCACCCGCACTGGAAATATGGAGAGGTCCGTGGTTTGAGTCCCGGCGCTGAAGTCTATTTTTCTTTGTCTGTCTCCCTTTGTAAATAGTAATTATAATTTGATTTAAATTCAAATTTAAACGTTCCGTAGTATGAATACGAGTACTACCAAAAACTTTACTGGATAGTTTCATGTTTTTATCTCTTTTGATTTAAAAGTTACTGGAACCGAGAAACGTATTCATGAGGGTTTATTTTTGCAGTTTTTCCAACGAAACCCCAAAAATTGAAAAATAATTCTGACAAAAGGTACAAGCAGTCATAAAGCGACAAGTACCTACCTTGTGTAATGAAAGAGACTGAAGGATTCCTCAGGGCCAACTAAGGAATGTCTCATGAAGACTTTCTCTATTTTATTGATAAGCGCTTGAATTCGGTCGAAGTTGAGATGGAACTGAAGCATCCTCACTATCACAGACACAGATACAGTGAAGGTGTCGACCACTGACGCGCTGGCACCGAGATGTTCAGACAAACTCAGCTGCACGCCTTGGCTTGCAGTGGAAGCAACAAATATCCCCAAAAGAAACGCTTTGTAAATTCTGAAACAGCAATTTGAGCACTAAATTGAGGAGAGAGCACTAGTATGTAGAAAGCTTTTAATTTAAATTCGGATAACGGATGATATTTGGCCCACAACAGAGTCCAATGGCGAAAATTCGTAGAGGGTAGAGGTTCTTTGGTCCTCCATAAAGTGTGTGATAGTGCAAAATTTCAGTATTGAGATTTTCATGGATTTGCAAGTTTTGAAGTCATCTGAGTCCAAAAAGTGGTTTTTAAAAAATGTCTGTCATCTTCCATTTTGTCGTCTGTTTTCTATCTGTGCAGACGCCTTTAGCCTAAACTACTGCGGCAATTTTTGAAAAAAATTGGCATAGGTACACGTTCTGAAAAATCATACCCCGGGGCGAGATCGATAAAAAAAAAAAAATTGCTCTGAATTTGGGGGCTTTACCCCACAAACACTCTTTAAAAACATTTCTAGAAAATGGATCAGATTATTTTGATTAAAAAATTCCAAAGTGTAGTCCATTTAAATAAGAATCTAACGATATGTGCCTTTTCCCCCCAGAGAATTCTCTAGTCCAGGAGATAATGTGCCAAAAAAAGTCTGACTAACATCAAGCTAGAATTTTGTTTATAAGTTTAGTGCCTTTTAAGAATATGTAGTCATCTAAGTTCGTCTGCGGGACATAGCTTGGCAATAGAGATTTGGAAAAAACAAACTAGTGGAGAGTGGCCCTGTCCCACCCTTTTTGGTGGACAATGTGATTTTCATGATTCCCTTTACTAACTTAGTTGACTAAACATCAAGTTGATGGTAGTTTGTCACTTAATATATGAGACCTCTTTGATTTGAAGTTATATTTGACTAACTAACCTATTTAGTGATGAAGTATCATCAACTTAATTTTTAAATATTTTTTTTATTTAGCCGCTCTCCACCAGTTTGCTTTATTCAAATGCCTATTGCCAAGCTATGTCCCGTAGACGAACTTAGCCGACCACATATTCTTAAAAGGCACCAAAACATTTATTTATACACAAAATTCTAGCTTGATGTTAGTCAGACACTTTTTTACACGCTATCTCCGGGACTAAAAGTATCTAAGAATATAGCTTTAAAGTGGTTGGAAAGAGGCCGGCTTCGATTCTTCGCCAAGGAGAAGTTGTTTTTATGAAAAATGTTGATGAAATGTTCAATAATAATTAAATGTACCGACGAAAACTAATAAATGGAAAACACTTGCCCATTTATATATTTTGAATTCGTATATTTTTACATTAGTATTTTTGTTGGAAATTATACTTCAGGCTACATTATTGATAAAATTAAAATGGGATTATGTAGTAGATTAAATTACGTAGATTATCTATTGGCTAGGAACCATAGGCGGCCGAAGGTATGGGCTTGGGCCATACCTTCTAATATGAGCGATACGTTTGTTGTATCACTGATCGGTAAACTTTTTATTAGTTTAATAATTGTATTTTTCGTGATATCTGTTTTTATCCTAAAACCATATCCAGTGAAGATGTTTTCAGAATATTTTCAATGGGATCCAAGAAAACCGCATTTGGTTTAGCTTTTTGTGTTAGTTAAAACTACATCTTGTATTAGTAAAGTTAAAAAATATATTTATTAGTTTGCTCAAATTGTTATTGTACATTTCTTGCTCTCTAAAAGCTAATCAACAGAAATCAAAATCAGTCTGATAAATGTTTTTATCAGAACGATGTTTAGAATTACGTTTTTCTCCCACGGAAACTCCATTTACGGTGGTAAAAATGGCACAACAATTATTATTTGGTTAAAAGCTTGGATGAGTTTGTTGGCCTGAATAAATACTCTGTGGCAGTTAATAACATTCTGCTGTTTAAAACTATAAAAAAATTTATTTCTTTTAACTTTTGAATGAATCTGATTCCTCCATTTGTTTGTATAGGTATTGTATTTTCCATTGTTTGTATTTAAAGTTTTTGCATGTAACCTAAAATTTTAAAATGGTGGCTTCGAGTGGATCCAAGGTGCAAACCCGGTTTAATAGTAAAACCCCCAAGGTGCAAACCCATCCTATAGTACTCTATCCTCTTAGCAAGCTGACAGACCCACAGAAAGTAAGTACCTTGTTTAGAGGAAGTAACCTTAGTTCTTTAATTGGCAGGATGGCTAAGCCAAAGATTCTCGACCTCAGGTGTGTTAATGCAGGACAGCTGCTAATAAGATGAGAAGGGGTTTCAGCCTCTTCCTCGCACAGCCTGCACACTGGGCTTTCTGCTAGGCCAAGCAGATGTAGATGTCGATTTAACCTACTGTGTCCAGATGACAGGATTGTTTTTTGAGCGAGAGCAGCGATCTGGTAAGATGCTGAGATGGTTCCCAGATCAGGATGATGATCATAATAGGATCATAATTTTAGATTGTCGTATACCTGAAGCAATGTTTCATATTCTTTTCATATCTAGCCTTATGAATGTCCTCGTGGAATGTTTTACTCCACAACGGGGCACGCCAACAACTGGTCCTGGTGTAATTGGAATCGAATTGGAACCCATTTTAGCTAACTGGTCAACAATCTCATTCCCCTCAATGCCACGATGTCCAGGAACCCATACCAGTTGTACCTTTTTAAGTTGTCCAACTGAGTTAAGATAGCTTTTGCACTAAGCAACCAGCTTAGATATATACCTTGGTGCAACCAGTGCTCTGATCGATGCCTGGCTGTCAGAGTATATTCTTATTCTTCTGTTAAAGATTTTTTTATTAAGGATAATTTGAGAACAGGCCGCAATTGCATATATCTCTGCCTGAAATACAGTGGCATATTTGCCTAAGCTCACATTAAGCTCATATTGGGGGTTCTGCACAGAAAAACCCAGTCCCTGATAATTCTTCGATTCGGTACCACATGTCTGTTCCTGGTGGCATTTGAGAATCATCTCCAGGTTCCCAGTCTTGTCTTGAAGGAAGCAGATACTCCCAGCTAATGTCAAAAGCCCACTGTGGTATCATAGAGTCCTGTAGCATAACTGTTTCTGGGCAGATTTCTGTGATAGAATTCCATATTACATTGTGCCCTATATTGTGATATCCCATTCATAAACCAGCACAGTGTAGGCGATATGAAGCTAGCATAGCTTCGTACTTCAGGTATATCTCTAAAGGTGGCAAGCATAGCATAGACTCAAGAGCCTGGGTTGGTGTAGTTTTTATTGCTCCTAGTATACCAACACCAGCCGTTCTTTGAAGATGCTGAAGTGATTTCTTTGCATTTCCTATGAATATCCTTGGTCACCAGACGACACATGCATAGGAAAGAATTGGTCTAGCCATGGCCAGTAAAGATCCAGTGAAGTACTTTAGGTTGTAATCCCCAGGTGGGACCAATGGCCTTCCGGCATACCCAAAAGGCCTCCATTGCCTTACTTAGTTTTGCTTCAAGATGAAGTTTCCAGGTCAGTTTTTTTATCCAAAAGTACACGTAGATATTTTACTGAGTCTGCGAGGTTAAGCTTCTTACCACTTAGCATCAGTTATGTATTTCCATCCAATTTTATTTTTCTTGTAAACAGTGTCACCACTGTTTTTTCAGGATTAACTCCAAGGCCGTGATCATAACACCATCTTTCAACAGAGTGAAGAGCTCTTTGTGCTACCTCAAATACTGGTAGTGAACTTGCCCTGAACCAGACTTGCTACATCATTTGCATAAGCTTAAATGTAAATCCCATCTTTCAGAATAAGCTTTATGAGACTATCCACCTCAAGACACCAAAGTAACGGTGAAAGAACTCCACCTTGTGGACAGCCTTTCCAGTCTAAGATATAGCAATGATTTGACCCATGCCACTATTACTGGGTGAACACCATGGTTAGAAGCAGCTTGGCTGATAGATTCAACGGAAACACAATTAAAATCCCCTTCGATGTCCATGAAGATTCTCAGCATTAGCTGTGCTTGTTGAGGGCTCTTTCGATGTTGCAGACTAAATGGTGAAGAGCTGACTCTCAAGATTTTCCTGCTTGATATGGTATGGTCATGTTGTCCCTAATCCATCAATCCACCAGCTTTTCCAACGTCTTTAATATGACTGATGAGTCTGTAAGATTTAGGAAGAGTAAAATCAGGTTTGCCCTGTTTTGGTATAAACACGGCTCCTTCCTCCAGGAGCTAGAGATAGTTTCTTGAGAAAGGAAGGTTCGGTAAATCGTCAATAATCAGATCCAGGCCTTGTTGGAGCATTATTGGCATAATCCCATCACAGCCTCGAGATTTAAATGCGGTAAAGCTTTTCACTGAAAATTCTACCTTATTGTTTGTAATGATAATATCTGCCAAGGCTTGAGTTCCCTCCATAGGTAGAGCCAACTATTAGAAGTTGATTTGGCTTACTAATATCTTTAGTAATGAAATCCATGTCCATTCTTCATCTCGGAGAAATTTTTAATTTTTCATTATGAATTAGGCTTTTTTATAACAAAACAGGTAAAATAAAAATAAACAGGTATTTATAGATACCAAAATACTTTAAAAACATAATTTTTGGTGTTAAATTTTTAAACAATTGTCCGGGGAGGACCCCCGGACCTCCCCCCCTTCCCTGAGGGATATTCTATCCCACCACACCCTCCTGTAGCGTTAGCCCCCCCCCCCCATTTTCGTCTCAACAGATAAGCGCCTATTACAAAACTCGCAGCGAGCGATCAAAACCATTTTCTTCATTTTCTATTTTGTTTAGACAAAGGAAAAAGAGCTTCAAGCGCTGTCATGTATTATTACATACAAATATATTTTCAGTTATGTAAGTTTNAATACACTACGTACTACATGATGTTGAATTAAATGTTATGTTATTACATGCTTACCTGTGGGAAGTATTATCTACTTTCCAAAGACCAGAATATTTGAGATGGGAAACATTTAATTCCATTAAGGGTTCGTCGTCTTTAATTCCCTCAGGCAGTTTCTTATTCAACCAGTTAAACATGTTTAGAATTTTGTGGCAATAAACATAAATTCAAACTTTTCTTTCTAAAACCAAAAAAGACCAGTCATTCAAAATGATTTAATGAGTGAATTTGAAAAGAAATCTGCGTATTGGCTTATGATAATATAGGAAAATGGTTTAGAATTTGCATGGGTGACAAAAATAAATAAATTGGTACACAAGGGTACGCGGGACAGAGGTCAAAATAGTATTTACCCTTCAAGTTGCATGTAGTTGAAAAGCTCTTTAAGAGTTCAGTAATTGTTTTCATGTACACTTTTGTCATATTTTCATATATAAGAGGGGGTAAAATGGAAAAAAACAAGTTTTTGACCCTAAATGGTGGTATAAGGACTCCAAAAATGCTGGCAAACGAATTCATTCTTTCATTTTGATATTATTGACAATTTAAAAATAGTTTAAAGTTTTTACGTGCATCCGAGGGTCAGATATCGTTTAGAATGACACATATATTATATACATACATACATATTATAGAAAGAAGTGTAAAATTTCAGGAATCGCTTAAGAATGGTCTAAAACGGATCTCAAGAAAGAAAATGTTCAAAAATTCACATTACAAATAGTTTGAAGTCATTACAATAGCTTAATTTTCTTCGGTAATTCGCTAAAATAAAGAAAAACTAATCAAAATATTTATTGATGCAGCATTATCAAGAAATAATATATTTAATAAGAACATATTATAGCATAGCAACTTTATAATCTTACCTTATTGCTTGCTTATGTTAAGTCAAGGGTTTTTGAAAAACTAAAACAACGTGACATGTATTCTTATAAGATCATAAAAATTACTAATAATCTTATCACTCTATAATTTGAAATTAAGATTGCAAATTATAGTTTTCTTTGACAAAGAACGTTCGATATGCGTGTATTATGTCTATCAAATTATTACTTTTCTATAATTAATTCAAGTTTTTAGTAAATATTTTAAGTTTAATGATTTTTTAATATTAGACAATTGAAAGGAAAAATAACATTAGATAATCACACAAACAGTAAATATGTTCCATTTCAATGTTTAATGTCTCATTTATGAACATGCACACGAAATGATAACTCAGTTAAGGTAACCGTTTCGACATATTAAGCCCTTTGCCCATACATAATTCAGGAACATGCCCAATCTGAAGTATGGGTTTATGTTGATATGCTAATAATGTATGATACAATACATTTTCTTCCAATATAACATATAATTAGGTTTTATGTATATATACTTAGCTTTTTTCGGCAAAAAAGAAAAATATACTTTTTGATAGAATTTATTTATTAGGTTTTCCAGCTTATCTTTTAGTTTATTCACAATTGTTCTTTTTTTCTTATAGTATGATTTAATGTAAATAATACGTTTATCGGTCTAAATCTAAATTGTTTTTTGTATAAAGATTGTTTATGCATAGATTTATATAAAATTGTTATACATAGTCTTGAATTCATATAAAATATTATAAACTTTCCTAATAGAATAAAGTAACTAAATACAATAAATATTTCCATATAAATAATTTTGTTACTCTTTGAAATATAACTCGATAAAAAAAATTGAGACTACCCCTAAATATATATGTATCAGATAATTTACCTTAAACTTAACAATTTGAGTAAGTGAAGTAAAAATCTGTAAATATTAAGGAACTACAGGCTTCCGTCGTCTATTCCAATCTCAAGCAAACTACTATAAATAATAATAACAAACATAAAAAATAATAATAATAATAACTGACAATCGGTGTGGCACATAGCCTTCCCGCATCCTATCTCTCACTTTTTTTTGAGTTCTTTAATTTCTCTTAGAATGGTTAGCAAACAGCTGTTTATTAGCGAATTTTCGAAGAAAATTAAGCTATTGCAATGGCTTCAAAATTTTTGTAATGCGAATCTTTGAAAAAATTCTTCATGAAAATCCGTTTCAGGCCATTCTAAATCGATCACTTTTTTTTATGTATGTATATATATATTTGCAATGGAATACCGTGTTTGCACACTGCAATAACCTACACAATATATACATACATATGTATGTATGTATGTATGTATACAGGGTGACCCAGTTTTAATGGGACAAAAAATAAATCCTGATTCTATGGCCCGAGATGAACAGAAAAAAGGTATATATGCCTTATGCGATTCTTCATAGTTTTCGAGATATTTGGAAAATCGATTTTTTTTTATGCATTGTTGTTTTCTCTAATAATATGCATAATAACTCAAAAACAAAAAAAGTTATAGAGTTGCGGTTTTCCCCTTTAGAAAGAGCACTAAATTGGCATTAAAATGGCTTAAAATATAATCCACGCATTACATTTCAAAAGGCACTTACAGTCAATTAAAATGAAAAATTAGTGTAGTTTAAAAAATTGAGTGATTTTGAAAACTCTATAACTTTGTTAATACCATAGTCATCATTGAAGTTTAAAGAGCTTAAAAACTAGCCCATTTTATTACCTTTAAAACGATGTAACATAACCTATACTTTGATTTAACTTTCACTGAAATATGCTTAAAAAACTTCGAGAAGGTAGCTAAAATTTGTAGTAAAAAGGTAAACAAAACATTTCTTAGTGTTGATTAACTTTGCATTTTATTTATTTTAGGAAGGGTTTTGTTTTTATTTTGGACAATATAAACTAAATAATGCTATTATTTTAGCTACCTTCTCGAAGTTTTTTAAGCATATTTCAGTGAAAGTTAAATCAAAGTATAGGTTATGTTACATCGTTTTAAAGGTAATAAAATGGGCTAGTTTTTAAGCTCTTTAAACTTCAATGATGACTATGGTATTAACAAAGTTATAGAGTTTTCAAAATCACTCAATTTTTTAAACTACACTAATTTTTCATTTTAATTGACTGTAAGTGCCTTTTAAAATGTAATGCGTGGATTATATTTTAAGCCATTTTAATGCAAATTTAGTGCTCTTTCTAATGGTGAAAACCGCAACTCTATAACTTTTTTTGTTTTTGAGTTATTATGCATATTATTAGAGAAAACAACAATGCATAAAAAAATCGATTTTCCAAAAATCTCGAAAACTATGAAGAATCGCATAAGGCATATATACTTTTTTTCTGTTCATCTCGGGCCATAGAATCAGGATTTATTTTTTGTCCCATTAAAACTGGGTCACCCTGTATATGTGTCACTCCAGACGATATCTCCCCTTAGGATAAACTTAAAAATGCACTACTGAAAAAAATAAATGGAGTAAAATGCAATACTAAATGGACTACTGTACTCTTAGGCCCTATTCACACGTTGAAACGCAAATTGCGTTTCGAGCTGTCATGAGACCAGGAGACTGGGAGACTGCGCGACTCATGTCTCCCTTCATCTTGACACTACCACGACTCGAGCTGTCATGAGACCAGGAGACTGGGAGACTGCGCGACTCATGTCTCCCTTCATCTTGACACTACCACGACTCGAGCTGTCATGAGACCAGGAGACTGGGAGACTGCGCGACTCATGTCTCCCTTCATCTTCACACTACCACGACTCGAGCTGTCATGAGACCAGGAGACTGGGAGACTGCGCGACTCATGTCTCCCTTCATCTTCACACTACCACGACTCGAGCTGTCATGAGACCAGGAGACTGGGAGACTGCGCGACTCATGTCTCCCTTCATCTTCACACTACCACGACTCGAGCTGTCATGAGACCAGGAGACTGGGAGACTGCGCGACTCATGTCTCCCTTCATCTTCACACTACCACGACTCGAGCTGTCATGAGACCAGGAGACTGGGAGACTGCGCGACTCATGTCTCCCTTCATCTTCACACTACCACGACTCGAGCTGTCATGAGACCAGGAGACTGGGAGACTGCGCGACTCATGTCTCCCTTCATCTTCACACTACCACGACTCGAGCTGTCATGAGACCAGGAGACTGGGAGACTGCGCGACTCATGTCTCCCTTCATCTTCACACTACCACGACTCGAGCTGTCATGAGACCAGGAGACTGGGAGACTGCGCGACTCATGTCTCCCTTCATCTTCACACTACCACGACTCGAGCTGTCATGAGACCAGGAGACTGGGAGACTGCGCGACTCATGTCTCCCTTCATCTTCACACTACCACGACTCGAGCTGTCATGAGACCAGGAGACTGGGAGACTGCGCGACTCATGTCTCCCTTCATCTTCACACTACCACGACTCGAGCTGTCATGAGACCAGGAGACTGGGAGACTGCGCGACTCATGTCTCCCTTCATCTTCACACTACCACGACTCGAGCTGTCATGAGACCAGGAGACTGGGAGACTGCGCGACTCATGTCTCCCTTCATCTTCACACTACCACGACTCGAGCTGTCATGAGACCAGGAGACTGGGAGACTGCGCGACTCATGTCTCCCTTCATCTTCACACTACCACGACTCGAGCTGTCATGAGACCAGGAGACTGGGAGACTGTGCGACTCATGTCTCCCTTCATCTTCACACTACCACGACTCGAGTTGCAAAATCAAACCACGTTTAGGGAGTAAAGTCAGTTTTGGACCGAGAATAGGCCGTGCAAACACCCAGTATTTCTCATTTTTGTGTATCTTAAAGTCTCTGAACAATGTTATTCTAGTAGCAATGAGGACATCACTATCCAGTTTTATTATTTATTACCATTGGTCTAAAACCCCTGCGTGAGTTCGAATCCCGGAGGGGTCAGACATGTTTAACCCTGATGATCTCATCGAGGAGATGAGTAAAGTGGCCGGATAACCCCCGTCCTGTAATGACCTGAGCTGTCGAACGGGACTAAAACCCAAAAGTTCCCGGACTCTGTGTGTAACTCTTCTAACTACTGTAGTACATCGATTTGCCGCTAGGTTTCGGTACTAGTACTTCTCCCAAACCCCTCCTATCGTTTTCAGAGTTTTTGGAGTTTTTTTGTCTTGTCAGTGAGGTGATATCTGTGTTACTGTTAGTTGTGTTCTGCGATAGCGTAATGAGCGATTTGAAAGAGCAACGCATTTGCAACAAATTTTGTTTCAAGTTCGGGAAAACGGCGACTGAAGCTCACCAAATGCTTCGAGAATGAATGAAATGAAATTTTTTTCCCCGTCTGTTGACACATGTTCAAAAGCAAAATCGTGTTCTCATTT
>KZ654631.1:0-17851 GCA_001010745.2 Gerris buenoi
ACAGCAATGTGATAAAAGTTGAAATTACTTTGTGTTTCACAGGGAACTAATCCTGATCATAAAGATCTTATAGACAAAGTTGGTTTTCTGCAAAATCGTTAATTGATCGCAGCTGAATCGTCAATCCTGCAACAAAAAAGATTTCCTGAATTCTAACTTCAAAGATATAAAAACTGTAGAAATTTATACTTTTATATTGTAACTGAATTTGTGTATGATTCATATATGTGAAGCGCAAATTATTTCAATATATTTATATTGGATGTATAACATAAGGAGGCATGGGACGGTCTCAAGAAAATCAAGGGACATTCCAAAAAAAAAAAAAATGTATGCAGTTAAATGGAATCACTTTTTGTAGAAACGGTATTTTGGAGTTAAATGTTCGATATTGTATAATAGCTCCAGTAAGAGAAATTACAGTAAATTTCTTTTAGCGAACTTTTACCTGTACACTGCAGGTGAACATAAATTTGCTTTGAAAATTTACACCGAAAACATAAATAAATTAAAAGAAGACATGAACATCATACCTTCTGCATTTATACACATTTAAGTAACTTGAGGTTGGTAACCAAGCAATTGAAATTATATTTCTAAGGCTAATCTATTAATTTTATCACTATTCGAAGGAATTCAAGATGTGAAACAATTTTAATTTATTATATAAGGTAACAAAAAAGTAGTTGGTAGTTGGTAACAAAAAAGGTTACAGGATGTTAGATATTAAGGTGGCGTAATGTTACGTTTTATAACCAATAAAATCACCTTTTTTATGGAGGGTCTATCTTAACTCTACTCACAACATCATATACAGCATCTTCAACATTTTATAAAAAGTTGGTAGTAGTAGTAGTAAGAGGGAATTCCCCCAAGGATTTCCTTGGGGATTATCTATGTATTATCCCCCAAGAAAATAACCTCAAGAAATTTGAGGCAGTTGAGCCAACTGCCCTCGTATTCGAGCTACCCCTTTACACTTTAGTATTTGGGCTACTCTCTTTCCACTGAACAATAAATACAGAATTGTTGAATGGTGGTATCAGTGTTGAGTTGGTATCAGAGAGAGAGTTTGAAAAAATTAAACATTAATCTTTTTTTAAAAAAAAGAAGATATATTTATCTATGTATTATCTCCCAACAAAATAAGCTAAATTACTAATCCTTATAATGCTGTAGTACAAATAGATACATTGAAAATAATAATTTTGTAGTCAAGAATATTCCGATCGCAAAGTCTACGAAATGCCTTCATTACAAAATGAAGGCATTTCGTAGACTTTGCCTTGTTGCCCTCTTAAGATTAACCACATAATTTGTAGATGTACCCAAGAGAACACCCAACTTGAGCAAAAATTAGAAGAAGAGTTACTGTACATAAGACATAAAGAACACAACATAGCTGACCTCAAGAAAGAAATGGAAGAGCAGAAAATGAAAATGAAAAAAAATTTGACTCTGTATGATGAAATTAAAGCAGAACGAAACGTAATAGCTAGGGGGCTAGCGGAAACTCAGGTATTTAGCTTTTCTTATTCGAAGATTCAAAGCGGTCGAGGTTTATTTTATGGATAGGTACTAAACCTATTCATCCATCCAAGTAATACATTTTATTGAATAAGTGTAAGTAAGTTCTTCATTTCAGAAACCTGGGTTTGTAAATGGGGTTTGTGATTATCTAAAGATGGCCATACACAAAGAGGAAATCCTCTTGGTCTGGGGATTTCTTTGGGGGATTTTCTTGAGGATTTCCTTGGGATTTTCTTGAGGATTTCCTTGGGATTTCCTTGAGGATTTCCTAGGGAATTCCCCCAAGGATTTCCTTGGGGATTTCCTTCACCATAAATATTACCCCCTCACCCATGCGCACGAGATGATTTACTTGAAAATTTCCTTGGGAATTCCCCCATGAACTTCCTTGGGAATTCCCCAAGGATTTCATAGGGAATTTCCTGCACCACATTGATTTCCCCCTTGCCCATGTACGAGATGATTTACTTGAGGGTTCCCTAGGAAATTCCCCAAAAGATTTCCTTGGGGGATTTCCTCCACCATAAATATTTTCCCCTCACCCTTGCACGAGATGATTTACTTGACGATTTCCTTGGGAACGTTCTTGAGAATTTCCTAATGGATTTTCTATGGAATTTTGTTGATTCGGTTATACTTGCATCTACATATATGCATTTAAATCTAATTATAAAAAAAAAAAAATATCCCAAATAAGGGATGGAATATCACCTTTTTAAAGAAATATACAAAAAATCGCCCTGAAACACCTTGTTTAAAATTATATTAATTATTTTTTTTAATATCCGGATTGAATATTTAATGCAACAAACAGCCTTCATTTGTTCTAGGATATGAATGATGAGTTAAAAAAACAAAATAAGACATTATCGAAGCAACTGGATCAGTTGAAGGAGCAAATGACTATGAAAGATTCAACACTTGTGAAAGCTGAAAGAAGTATTAATAATTATTACATACATTAAATTTTTGTTTTACAATCAAGGTTTAGATTTTGGCATTTTGGAGCCACAACTATATAGTCTAGGACCAAAGTGTTGTTTGTCTATCCCCCTCTCTATTCTCTATCCCTTACAAAATCAGACATTTTCTTTCCCTAATCAAACTACACGTTAAATTTNACAAGTACTTATGAAGTTCTTGTTAGTGTTAGAGGGAAATTAAAAAAAAATATATTAAACGTAGTTGGTGAATTTATAAAATACCTACTCATAAAAGTTTTTTTAATCCCTTGAAAGGCCTTGGAATAACATTCGACACTCTCCTTTATCGTCCCTTGCAGCAATCAATTTATTCACATGTTCATTTTTCCATCGTTCGGCAATAATAACTTAATATAAAAAAAAAAAAAACTTAATATAAGCAAAACGGTGGTCAGTATGGTAACACTCTGTAACCACACGTTTCAATTTTCATTCGATCCACTGGCTATCATCATGGAACATATGGGTAACAAATTGGGTAAATCATGTGGGCCAATGTGCGGGTCTGGATATTGTTATTATTATCATAATTAAGAAACCTNCCCCCCCCCCTTGTAAAAGGGAGAGGGTACCTAGGGGATGGGGGTTTATTATTTAGTTATAACATTTTTAATTCAAAATGTATCTTCTAGGGCTCAAGAGAAAAAATACACTAATCCTGAAGATTAGATCAGAATTTTTATTTTTTTTATTTTTTAAATAGTAATGTCTTAAATTTTTAAATAATGTTAATGTCTTTTTTTTTAATAATGTAAATGTCTTAAATTAAAATTATTTTTTATTTTTAAATTATGTAAATGTCTTAAATTTTAATTTTTATATTAAAGAAGTATAATTTTTGTATTAAAGAAGTGTAATTGGTTGTAAGTTATTGTTATTTTACATCTAAATAAAAAATATACTGGTTTAAAGAGAGTTAAAGAAAGTCAGAACTGAGTACCGTGCGCGCCCGGTATTGAGACTCTAGATGGCGCGCCCAGCAGAAGTTTAATAATATAAGCCGATACATGGATTATTTTGGGTCGCTGGTCGCTCATTGCTATCCGATTCGCTTCTTTTGTATAAGCGAAAGCGATGGCGTCTATCCTGTTGCTTAGGTCAATTATAAGGTTTATACAGCTAATGAAGCTGCATGCTAATCCCAAGCCCTTTGGCAGACTTAGGTTCTAACTAGACGGCGCGGTAGTTGTAAAATCGAGTTAATTAGTTATGTATTAACCACAGGAAGTGGTACTGCACATATTACTGACAACAACTGATTCTAATAATATTGGGCTCTAACCAAGTTTCAAATGAAATATTCGCATCAATAGAACCTTTTGTATCATTTAAATTGTAAAACGAAATTGGACTATAATTGCCAAGTTTATAATTAAATTTGTGAATAAAATGTTTTTTTAATTTTTATCTTCCCCTACTTAAATCTATAGCCATAGGGGTGTTAAATTGATGCTTGGTTATTGCTAATTTACTCCCACTACTGAATGCTTTAGATTAAGGGGTGTTCAATTTAATTAACTCATTGAGTTCTTTTTATTCACAATGAAGTACTCATTAAACCATGGTTTTACTAAAGTGAATCTAATCTTCAGCAATAAACCTACGAGGGTTTAAAGAAAAGATAAATAAGATTTCATTTTTAGGGTTTTTGTAGATACTTCTCAAACCCATATTCCGAGGGTGATGTGTCCGTCCTTCCGTCGCTCTTTGGTTCATAGGGCCCAAACCGTTTAAGCGTAAGTGCTGAAGTTTGAAACACTAGTGCAACTTTTTGACCCATACACAGGAAAAATATACAGAAGTTCATAATTAGATTTGCGCATGCGCAATTCAAAAAAAGTAGTAAACTCAAAAATTTATATTTTATTTAATTTTTGAGTGGGGTATTAAATGAAAGCTGCTGAAGTGTAACACAAAAATATATATCCTTTTTTAAATATTTGCATTCCTTATTGATTAAATAAATCAAAATATACCCAAAAAAATTCCCCCCCCCCCTAACCNAAACCGAGCGAATTCACCTGCAGCTAGAAAGTTCGCCAGCGAGTAGCTAGTAAATTTGCCCCGTGTAGTTGAAGCTTGAAAGTCTCCTGAGTCGAAAGTAAGTGTAATTTGACAAATATTTCGAGACAAAGGAACGTTTAAACACCAATTATAATTTAAATAATATTAAGCAGAAATAATCTAGAGTCTAAAAAAATTAAACTACTAGTGAAAGTCATAAAAGCTACGTTTCTTATAAAAAGAAAAATGAATGTTGAAGGTTATCAGTGAGCAGGTTATAAATATCAAATTTTAGTGCAATGTTTTTTTGTCTAACTGTATTCATAATCATCATAACTGATCATAATTTTCTATAAGACCAGATTAGTCTTTTAGTTTGAATATGATCATTTTGTTTGACAATAGCAATCCCCTTTTTTTATGTAGGCCATCAAAAGTAGTAAAAAAATAAAAAATAAAATAAAACTTATGGTTAAACAATAGANAATGACCTTAACTTGTTCGCTGTCTGCATCTATGTGCATAGCATCTTTATACGCATAGACAGTATCCAAGTCTGTATTTCCGTCACCCCAGGTCCTAAAATTTCTTAATTATTCATGGTTATACCGTATGGTTAGACGATGAAAATTTCCTGAAAAATGTAATTTATCTTGTCGTTATTACAATAAAAAACATTGTGATCCCCCGGGGGATCGAACCCAGGACCCTTGGGATCAAAGAAAAAAAAAATCATGATTACATAACGGGTATGCTATATCATCTACAAAACCCTAAAAAGTACTTGGACGCTAGTACTTCCCTGTGATTTGTTTTATACCTTTCACTTTTGAAGCAATGCAATTCATTAAAACTAGAGTATATAAGTTACATGAACGAACTGAATCATTCATTTTATTTGATAATTTATCAGAGCAATGTTTGCAATCTTAATATCTTAATTAATATTGCAGAAAAAAAATTGCTCACTTCGTATTGATTTTAGACTGTATCATAATGTGTCTTGGAAGTTAAACGCCGAGGACAAAACAAATAATTTTTCTAAAAATTATTTTATTTCATACACATTTTATCAAGACATTTTGTATTTATTGGAAATTAATTTTACATTGTTTGGCTCCAATATTTAATAAATTTTTGTATTTTATCAGCATGAGGGGCTATTTTGTAATGAAGCAACACTTCATTTTCTGGTATATCTGCATTCGAACAGGATGCAAAATAATTTCTGTGTACACCTACTATGGTCATAGCACCATGATCTTTTACTAATAGAGCACCTCCATCATCACCCTATAACAAATGAGAAATGCATTTAAAATTAATATTATTATAAATTGTTTGCATTAAATAAATATTGAATACAAAATAAATATATTCTAGTGGCAAACAAATGAATAGATGTTTCACAAATAAGGCTAAAATAAGTAATACAAACTATTATTACTATATTATGCGTTGAAATTAAGCCACGTGTCGTCACCATCAGTTTACCCGCGTAACTTCGTTATTATGTTTTAAAATTGTCTATTTTTTTCCAAGGGAAGCACTTTATAATTGACAAAACCACAGAGAAATTAAGTAAATTTAAAAAACTTTGATGCCGTGCTTTTTATAGATTTTGTAAAACTAACGACTGATTATTGTATTGTCATAATAAGTTTCAGCTTTTTAGGTAGTCGGAAGTGGGTTAAATTTACCTTATATGATTTGCTGACAAAGTAAACTTTCACAAAGCATGTAAAGTTATTTTGTGAAGAAGCAAGTGAATATAAACATGTAATGTTTATATTCACAATACAAACATACATAAAGAAAGAAAAAAACTTTAAATAATTTTTAAATAGGTTTTTCCAAAAACCTGGATTACCTGATACCCGGGTTAATTTCACATGAGGGGTTACCACAAGGTTCTCACTGAGGTTTAAAGTCACATGCTCGATGAAGTCGCCGGTTTACTTTCCAATACAAATATATATCTATATATATATAAAATTAAAGTTTTGTCTGTAAATTGGTCAGAATTGAAAGTTTTTTGGATACTTTTTCATTTTACACATTCCGAAAATCGAATCCGGCCTTAACTTTTTTCGTGTATGTGTGTATGTCTGTCGCCCCAGTCAGACTTTATAGGCGCAAAACTGGCTTAATGAAATTGATTTTTTTCAGGGGTGAGCGCAAACATGTTGCGCAATTTGTGGGCTTGGTTTCATCTAAAAATATTGAGTAGAACCAAAGTTGTTAACAATTTTATAAAAAAAAAAGTATATAAAACAGAACCTAAAATAATTCCGTCGACCCACCCTAACCAAACCCCACAGACTCGCTAATCAAAATGTTTGGGTACTTCTAGACCATCTAGAGACTCGCGGTTTTTTGCGTTTGGTCGGAAATTGGCCCAAAATTACTGTAAAAATCCGAAACGTTAAAAAAAATGTTTACCCCCCTTAAAAAAATTAAAGATGGCGGACGCACTTTAAAGTTTTTTGGAGGCTTATTGTGGCTAAACGGTAAGTCGTATCGACTAGCTAATTGCGCCAGCGGTAACTGATTTTAAAAGGTCTACAACATTGGTCCTATGACTTTTTGTCGTACCTTCATCGATTCTACCTTAAATAGAGCTAAATTATATTTTTTGTAAAACAAAATTGACTTTAAGCTCTTACGGCGTCCGCAATTGTTGATCTATTTAATTTGTGATTGGGGTACATAAACCTAACACTAATGCACTTTAAATCGAGTCTTTATTATTTTATTAATTCGGGCTATAACTAGAGTTATTAATTATTTTCTGATGCAATTGCTCCAGAGAAGAGACTGGTAATTAAATTAATGCACCTTCTTGGTTGATGATTGTTCAATGACTTCCCAGTCTAATTGGTTTTGTCTATGTTTATTTTATCATTTATGTATTTTACCTTTACCCATTTTTTGCATTGTTAGTTAGTACTATACTACATACTTAGTTTCTATCGGTTATTTTTTAAATATGTAGATAGACTCCAAACTATGAATGGGAGATTATTACATTCTTAGTCTTAGTAATGGAATTAAGCAGGTACAATAAAGTCCTGATTTTATTCCTAGACAGCTTTGGAAACAAAACTATTAAGGAATTTAATTTAATTGCCAGGCCTACATGATTATAGGAAACTTAGCCACTAATACCTAGACTGAGCCCCGCGCGGAGCGCGGGGTGAAAGCTAGTTATAATATATTTGGGAATCTTAATTCGATTTGCAACATTAGTTTCATTTGCCTTGTCTTTAATAGTCGTTTTGTTTTTAATTCTGAAATCTGTGAATTTTTAATTTATTCAAAATTTGATTATTATTATTTTATAAGAAGTACGGAGTAATAACACCGAATATTGATTTTGAGAATTTTGGGGAGCCAGGGGTGCCGAGACACCGCACAGCTATCACTGAGTCGAGGCAAATCGAGGTCGTGGGTTCGATCCCGGGCCATAATTCTCTGAATTGCATCTATGAATCGCGGACGGAGCAGGGAGAGGGACACCCCCTCGCCCTGCTGCGTACAAATGTATGATGTGTGTTAAGTAGCTGGAACTCTCCACCACGGGGGAAGTAAAATGGGCCTACTATAAGGCCTGATTGCGAGGTTCGATCAAGTGGTTCATTCTACCCGTCTAGTAAGAAGTACTAGGTAACTACTAGGGTTGTCGTAAATTTTGATTTATAAATTTAAACAGTAATGTATTTATTCCTTAATAAAAAAAAATAGTGTCTTTAAATTCATAAGCAATCAATGTAATGCCCTACACCTTGACTCAACAAAGGTTTACTAGTTTAGTAGCAAGGGGTAATTTCATATGCACGGACAGGGGAATATCAATATAATGAAGAGCTAAAGGTAAGAGTGCCCGATGAATAAATTAAAAACCAAGAAGGCTTGATATGCAGAAAACTATAAGATCCAAATTTTATTTACTCCTTTCATTTTATACATTATGAAAACCAAAAATGACCTTAACTTGTTCGCTGTCTGCATCTATGTGCATAGCATCTTTATACGCATAGACAGTATCCAAGTCTGTATTTCCGTCACCCCAGGTCCCACTTTATATACGCAAAACTGGCTTAACGAAATATCTATGAGCCACTGATATCTAGCATGAGCTCCACGTGTAGTGTAAGGAATTAAAAGAGTTAGGTGGGCATCGTCGGGCCTCTGATGAGTAGGACGCGGCAAAACGATGCAGGACATGGCGTAATGCCGAGGAAACATCTTATCGACGTAATGTCTGATGTTGTAACAGTTCCTATTGGTGTTACTCACACACACAAATTGGGAATAAAATGTGTATTGTATCTGTACACTGTACATGTAGTTAAAAAAAATAAAATCAACTTACGTCACAAAGTCCCGTAAACCCATAGCTGTAAGAACATAATGTAGTTTCATTAGAAACTTGATTTTTCAAGACTGTAGGAAGGAATTCGCTGCAAGTTTTAAAATCTATAAAGGGGACATCAGAGTAATAATTTAAGCCATATGCAGAAGTCCTTGAACTGTCACCTTTACTATTTCCCCATCCTGCAATGATTCCTTCCATCTCATCATAGTCAAAGTCGTGAGTTGTTGATAATTCTGGAAATACGGTGGAGTTCAGACCTACCATAAAGAAATAAAAAATTATACAAACATAATAAATATACATAAAATAAGTATTAGTTTAATAATTATTATTTAGGAATTTATTATTTATCCATTTATTTAAATGGAAAGTTTTCAAATTGCAGAGTTGATTATGATTTCTTGTAAATAACAGATAAATAAACGACCAAAGAGTTGAAGAGGGAAGCTATTGGGCTGCCACCTTGAAAAATAGTTAGATTTTTTCTCAATTAAAATAGATAAAGGTTTGCCAAAAAAGCAATTTCATACGTCATTAAAGATCACACAACTAGCTACAATAAAGATAAAAAGTTTATCCTTCCTGTTATTCTTGACGAGCAAGGCCCGTGGCATCGGGCTTAATTTTATATTTAGAAAAAAGCAAAAGAAAGTAACTTAATTTAGATAGGCTATTATATCTATATTAGCTTAGGGATATCCTGCGAAAATTTGTGCGTCACCTGTACTTGCGTTTCATGCATAGAAAAGTATTCTATAAATAAAAAACAATTAGAGAACTATTGTATTTGGAACCCTTGTATTTGGAATCATTGTATTTGTATTGGTATTGGAAGCTAGATGAGAGATCGTTTGATAACTTTGTTTCTCATTAAAGCCTTAAATGGGTATGTTATTTCTAAAGAAGTTTCATGGACAAATTGTCCATACTACCTACAAAACTAATGCGCAAGTCGCTTTCTTTACATTAAGGAATTATCTCGTATTGGCTCCTTAATTCGTTGCGTTCTTAGTAAACGCCTTCCCCATCAGCTCCCGTAATTTAATCAACACTAAATCCCTAAAAATCCTTACTCTCCCTCTATTAACTTATAAGTTTATACATTTTAATAATTGTTAAGGTTATTTATTTGTGAACATACCTTTCGTTTATTTTGTTTTTGTTGTCACAATATTTATTTAATCTCCATGTTGTACACTGAATTAAATTGTTTATTTTTGAAATCTGTCAAATTTTAAAAATATGTTACCTAATTTATAATTTGTATTTTAAGGACCCTACTTGTAGCTTTTAAAAAATATTTAAATAATTATCTATTGAAAGAGAGATATAAGATGGTTAGGAAGTTGTAGATATTAAATGAAATCAATAATTCATTTCAGAAACGTTTCGACCATTTTGATATAGTCATCTACTACAGTCTTGTTTTATTCTACAAACAAACATATATATCATTAATTCAGGTTAAATATAATTATTCATTATAAATTTAACCTAATTATACCTTCTAATCTCACTGAAATCAAGTTTTACTTTAGCTTTGGCAATAATTAATACATAAAATATGGATATATTCGTATTTTATATAATGATGTAAGTAAGTATATTTTGTATTCATTTTAAAAGCTTATGTAAAACTTGATTACAGTGAGATAAGAAGGTATTGTTAAATTTATAATGAATAATTATAATTAACCTGAATTTATGTTATATATGTTTGAAGAATTAAACAAGACTGAAGATGACCTTATCAAAATGGTCGAAACGTTTCTGAAAAGAATTATTGATTTTATTTATTATCTTCACCTTCCAAACTATCGTATATCTCTCTTCCATTNATAATTATAATTAACCTGAATTTATGTTATATATGTTTGAAGAATTAAACAAGACTGAAGATGACCTTATCAAAATGGTCGAAACGTTTCTGAAAAGAATTATTGATTTTATTTATTATCTTCACCTTCCAAACTATCGTATATCTCTCTTCCATTTGAACTACAAGGGTGTATTAAAAAATTAATAAAAAGTTAATTTATTTATTTATTTTTTTTTTTTTTATAAATATCTTTTTAAAGACCAATTAATCATAACAATAAATTTGATTGCCTTAGCTACGCAATAACAAATTATTTTGAGGTGCGTCGTCTGGACACTATACGATTATATTAATAACTTAATTGTCATGAGCTGCTGAATTCGTAGCTTATGAGTTAATACCTCTAAATTTGAAGCAGTGGAAGTTAACAGCCCCTTTATCTTTCAATACTTTCTTAACAAAAAAACTGTGACATTGTTAGAAATCGTTCAAATTATGACGTTACCTTTAATTTGTTGACTATCCTGGCCCAATCTTAAAACAACTAATCCAGAATCATAACAGTTTGGTGAAGCTGTTGTGGGGATTCGTGCTGTTGTCTGTCCCTCAAAGTAAAGTTTATTGTCAACTTCTCTTTTACGCCGGCTACAAACACGAGGAATGTCGAAAACCTCATTGCGCTTGAAGAGATCTACTCCTGAGTCAAGAGTAACCTCTACAAACATAAGTCCATTAGACCTGAAATCAAATTAAAAAAATCTTATTAAACAGCTTGGGTTTCCGGTGAAATCCACGTCTTGAAGAGGTTGAAATCCAACGTTTCGCTTCTACTAGAAGCATCTTGAGAGGTGTGGTGCATCGTGATTTTAACTTGAAGCAACAACAGCATATGTATCTACACTATTCTTAAAATTAGTATTGTTTTTTGACACTCAGATTGGCCAACCTATGTGAGGGAAGAAATAAAATCCTACAGGCCACCAGGCCTGTGGGAGAGAGGGAAATGCATAATTTGTTTGTCAACAAAAGAAGGTTATTTTACTAGTTCAACAAATCGCGATCTTTTTCCTGATTTTGCCACTTGGATTTTCACTTCTTATTTACGAATATGTTTTGAAATTTAATGAAAGAGTTAATTTCCTTTATAGAATCAAGAAATTTAATGTCGGTAATGAAAAGTTATGAAAAGTGTAGGCTTAAAACTACTTAGACGAAGAATTAATTTACCTGACAGATGTTGAATTGTAATGAAAGAAAGTTTAAGAACCTTTGTTAATTCAGTTGAAGTTTACATTTTAATCTATCAATATTTGAGTACAGTGTGAAAGAAGTAGTTATTATTTTTCGGTAAATAAACAATAAACTCTATTATTGTTATATAACATGGAAAACGATAACGATTACTGAGTTGATTAATTTTCTGTCTAAGTCTTACTTTGTCAGAATAACTTAACAAATTGAAATGACGGGTAGTTACAAACAAAATTCAAAAACCAGTATAATATTTAGTGTATTAGAATTATATTTAAATAACATAAAAAGTGAATAATATGTAAAAGTGAATTCAAGCGGTGGCGTGGAGGTTATAAAGTCTCTTGGAACGGTTACCCTTAGGTCGGCGTCCCTCCACTAGAGACATTTTTATTTGCCTAGTTGGCCCGACCTTCTAAAATTCAAAATCCAACGCTCTCATTGGCTCCTTCTCTATTTTCCCGCGCTGTCAAAAAACAATACTAATTTTAAGAATAGTGTACATATAGTATGTCTTGTTGTTGCTTTAGTATGTCTTCCTGTTGTTTCAAGCAGAGAAAGCATTGAATTGTCGATATGAGGATACATTGCCTAAAAACCTATCCATATTTTCCCATGAAATGAAGAAAATAAGTTTTTTTTTTTTTTAACGAATACTCACTTGTCGACACAAGATTTGGAAGTAATGACAGCTCGTTCTGATAGAAGTGTACCGCTGCATTTCTTTTCATAGCCAGTTCTATAAACCGATTTTAGTGCCACAACAAAGCCGAACTCATTGTTAGTATCTTTTATACCTTCTTTGATTCTACGACCAATGCTAAGCTCTGTAACAAAAAAATATGTATTAAATAGAACAGTGAATTTAAGTAGAAGACGAGAAAAGCAAATGGATTTCTCACACAAAGTAATAACTAAAAACTATTTTCCATTTTTTTTTTCTCTATTATAATTAGCTGAGCCTTTATGTATTAGAAATTGTTCATCCAAAAGGTAAAAACCATGCAAGTAAAACACACTCAACAAAAATAAATAATTTCCAAACCATTTTTACGCTATTGCCTACAACGCATAGTATCTACATAATTATGGACTATTTTAAATGGAGTAGAAGTAGCTCTATCAAATCAAATTTACAAATTATATCTTGTTTTACCCTTAAATGGCTATTGTTAATTTTAATTAAATGCTACACTGAGAAAAATTTTAGATGAATGTACAATAACTAAATATAGTTAATGCAGATTTAATCACCGCAAAGTCAAATGCATTTGAGGCAACTGTATTTGGTTTGCGGCAATTATTTTTCATTATTTTATCTTGTTACTGCAATTAGTAGGGTTTAGTTACGCCGGTTTAGTATCCCCAATTATAAATTTTTTGCGGATACTAATTTATAATTGTTGTTACTATTGTTTGTTTTATTTATAGTTGCGGTAAATAAGTGAATATTGAAAATCTTAACCTTGTAACCGCAACTAATGAATTAGTTGAGGGCTGAAGTATCCGAAATTAAATTAGGTGAATACAGTTGACGCAACTATATGTTTGGATTTTACATAAACTAAGTTGACAACGCATGACTTTCAAAATAAAGATTATTACATTTATTAGAATAAAATGAATTTTGCTTCCGAGCTTACCGGAGGTAACGGAAGCTATGTGATCTTCCTGAAGAACGAAAATTTTTAGGAGCCCGACTTAAAAAATTCCAAGACAGAAATCCGTTTCAGACATCAGGGATCATTTTTGGTTCCGTGTCTGTTTGTCGGTCTATCAGTCGGCCAGTCGTTTAATTTTTGCAAACCACTATATCTTAAAAACTGCTCGTCCACTTTTAATGAAATTTGGGTGGTAGGCCATAATTAGCCCATTGTTGGTCCCATATAAGTTTCAACCTTCTGCTCCAAACCTAGCTACCTTCTGTACCTATTTGTTTTTCTTCCATATGCGCACAAACATACATTTATTTACAACTGTAGCTTCAAAAGTACTTATCAGATTTGAATGAAATTTTTTTAGTCTATCAAAAGTAACCCGCAGATAGCACCAGATTAATGTGAACCCTCAGCGCTCTTTAACTTCTGCTAAATTGATACTTTAATTCGTGTAAAAAAATCAAAACAATTTTGACAGATTAAAGAAAACGGGAGAAACAATTAAACCAATTAGACAATAATGGCTCATAAAAGAATAAAATCAATTAAGTACGTGGATAGGATGCGAGGATGCTTGTGCCACACCAATTGGCAGTCTATTTTACTTTAGATCTACAGAAAATATTTATATATATTTTAAATATTTAATAATAAAATTAAATATTTTATAAATGATTGATATTAGTATTGTCCCTTTTTTGTTATCTTTAATCTTTATCTTTTTGTACAAGCATATACCTGGTCGCGCCGACAGGGGGTGCAGAGCACGGGGCGGAGTGGGGATAACCAAAAAGAATTTGTAATTTAATAATTTTATTAATCGAATTAATTCTAATCATTCAATTATCATCATCGGTTGGAATCGAGCTTGAAATTCTAGTTGGCTCCACGCGCCCTTGAAGTGTTTTTTGTAGCTTAAATGGTTTAATGTAGCTATTAAGTAGTGTTTAAAATTGATTTTCATGATGTTATCATTTATTCGCTATTCAGATAAATAGTTTTTTTTTTTTAAATCTTAAATTCTTGTTGAAAGCTTACATTTGTAATGGTAGAAATTTAAATTGACGCAATTTTAAACCCGCCTTCAATTTTCCAACCAACCCCTTCAAAAAATTATGCCTGTTTCCTCAGCATAACTCACATTGGGGGTTTGCTTTGGAAATAATTTTGGCCCCTCTTAACGATAACCACAGGGCGTACAGCGATAGAGCCTAAGATTATTTTTTTAGTTTTTAGAGGCGTCTGCAGGATTTTTTTCCTAGAACCAAGACCACCCTGTCTAATAAAGTTCTAAAATTCTAGTTCATTCCGTTCGCCCTTGATTTTTGTACCTTAAATGATTTAATTTAGCAATTAAGTGTTTAACATTTATTTTCATGAGTATAACATTTATTCACTAATCAGATAAATAGTTTAAGGTTTCTAGTTTCTAGGGCCCTTATTCAATAACTCGGTTGCCAGAGGAGGCCTGTGTTTCTTTTATATTCATGTCTTCTAACATACGAATTCGTAAGATTGGAAAGTGAAACTGAGTAGCTCACATTTGATTGTAAAACTATAGTTGGCAGTCTTGTTTCCAGTATTTTGATGAGTCAAATCCGCTTTACTATAAATGAATCAACCGCAACTAAGCAACTAGGTACCCTTTCTATATTATTGGTTAGGACGAATTATTACAAACAACTTAATTATGGATAGTGTTTTAACAAAGTTTATAGTAACCGTAAGTGATTTTAGTAACGGGTACAAAATTTGCTGTCATTCTTGTGTTTTAACTATAAAGATAGTAGGAAGAGCTAATGTTCTAGTCACAATACCCAATTTTAGTAACCGTAACTATAAAAACAGTATCCGTAACTACATGAACCACTCCTGAGCATGCGCAGTTTCATTTTGCGACACCACGCTCGCCAGAGCAGAGAATTATAGTCAGTCAGTTCTTTGCCTACCTCCGTACCGTGAACAAGGGGTAGGTTGTTCCTAGTTCATCTAGTACTCAGTATTACTAGGTAAAGGTACTCACATGTACACGTTACAAGTACCTATAGGTACTTTCAGTACGATGGTCCTTAGTATTTTTTACTTTTAATAATTAATTAGACTACTTATTTTTTGTATATTTTTCTTGTATGTATTTTTAATAAACAATTTTTATACTAAAACACGATGTCCAGGCTAAATTATTCTATCCTTAATAGTTTTGCATCATTTGTCTTTGATTGCAACGTTTTACTTACACATTTTCTTTGCTTTACTGTATTGTTTCAATACAAAAGTTTGAACTTTTAAGTAAATGCGAGTAAGTATAAATTCAGGAGTACCTACTAGTTACATATTACTTCTAGTTATATACTATACTAGTAGTAGTATAGTTCCCTGTAAATATCAGGGTAGCTATCCATGGTGGGACCTATAATAGTATTACGTCCCCTCCGATTGCAAAATACATGATTGTTTATAGTGTTAAATGTTTCAGATTAGGCAATTTATTGAAAGCACACTAAGTTATAAATTTAAAAAAGGTTATTATTATATTGGAAGCAATCTAAAATGCTTCCAATAAATTCTAAATTCTTTTTAAGCTTATTTTGCCCTCAATAAATTGTTTGACCTAAAACACTCAACTGTATAAACAATCATATACTTTGCAATCGGAGAGGGCGTACTACTATAGGTCCCACCATGGATAGTTCCCCTTACTACTCTTTTGGTTCCTGCAACTATTCAGGAACCAAAAGAGTAGTAGAGGGGAGTATAATTATTGTTGAGGATGACAAAAATTATGTTTGGTGTGACTATATACATGATTGGGGGAATGACATTAATAGGTGGAGTCATTATATTATACAGCAGCGGGAACAAATTTTGGAGTTACAGCAACTGTTAAACAGGCACAGCAACTATTGTTATAGTTGAGCGAACTAATTAATATAGGTAGCGTAAAATATATATGGTTTGGGTCATTAATTACACATTAGCGGTAACAAATTTTGTAGTTACAGCAACTATTTTATATGTTCTGGCAAAGAACTTTGTAGTAGCAGTAACTATAAAAATAATTACCGTGACTGGACCGACTGTTGACGGTAACTAAAAACATTGTTGCCGCGAATATAGATTTTCTTTCATTTAATAACAGTTACTAACCCTCTTGGTTACCGCTACCATACAAATTACAATTACAGCAACTAAAGGTTTATTGTTAACAGTTTACTAAACTCGACTTGTTATCGCAACGAACCTCTGGTCGTCCCGGCCGTAACGACATTTTTGGGCTGCGGCAACCCAAAAATGGCCTCTTTTTTTTCTCAGTGTAGTCAATTAAATGGCTCTCTTTCATAACATTTTAACTGTCGTCGGATATTCTGCAGAAATAATAATACCTTTGTTAATAAGTATTATTTAGCCTTAAAATGATCTGAAGTCGGGTTTGAAAAAACTAGGCTTTTTGAAATTTGAAAGTACTCCCAGTAGAATAGGAATGTGATGAATCCAATACTATTTTATTATATTAAAGCCTCTCCACAAATTAATTTTTAATTTTACTTCCTTTAGTCATGTAAAATTGTCATGACAAATTGTGCTTATAAATGGCAGGCGCATCTAAAATTAAGATGGTAGATCATAAAAAAAAGTATTCTAAACAGATTCTAGAGGCTAAGACAAAACTATGACCAAATTTTATGGTCATAGGTCTAGTAGTTCTAGAGATATCATGTTATTTCCCAAAGATATCGCGAGATACTGTTATGAATCACTCAGTCAATAGAAATTGTATTTATAAGCACATGGGCGCCCATACCTATGGGCAGGGGGGGCCGTGGCCCCCCCCCCTGGCTCTCAGGAAAAGAGAGGAAAAAATGGAAAATACGACCCCTACTCTTGATTATACTTTTTTGCCAAAGACTACCAAATTTCATATCAGAAATGCATAAAAGTGTTGTTTTGAGAGGAAATATTTTCAAAATTTACCGGGGGAGGACCCCCGGCCCCGCAATATATCCCCCCTCCAATAATTAACTTCTGACGACGCCAAACGTCCCGCAGAGTTGTCCCGGTTTTGGACTTTAAATCCCGAAAACACTTTACTAATTAATTTTCAATGGAGACGCCGATAATATATTAATTCGTTTATAAAAATCCACATATTCTGATAATTTATTTTATAAAATAATGTATAGATGCGTAGTTTTTGCAAAATTTTCGTTCTCGAGAACGATTTTTTTTA
>KZ654633.1:5267-17964 GCA_001010745.2 Gerris buenoi
AAGACTGTCATCTAACTTATAAGGCTAAATTATAGAAATAACTTATAAGACTGTTGCCTGACATAATATTATATGGCTAAATTTTATACTGTTTTCTAACTTTTAATTTTAAATTGTTAAACTGCTATCTAAAACATAGGGCTAAACTGTAAAACAGAATTTTTTGTGATCGCTCTTTTAAGGGGGTTTTTTTTGTTATGTTTGATGCTATTAAGCCAAATTAACTTTCTTTTTACTATGAATGTGATATTTAACTTTACCAATATTTAAGAATAATTATCTCTAGAAATTGTTTTAGGAAATTTTTCTAGATTCGACCTGAAGTTGAATAATATTATGATTTTACTTAATAGTACTTCTTAACATTAACTTTTGTTATTACATTTTTATTTTTATGTTTGAACTGAAACTCGCTAGAAACAGTTTTACACACTAAAATGTTTGTTAAAAACCATAAAACAAAATAAAATACTTACCGGAATTGTATCCTCTGAAGAATAAGACCAATGAGAGTTTTTGTAAAGCACAAAAAAGACTGATGCTAGAAAAATTCTTGACTAAAAATTTTAAAAACTCACTACACCTGAAGTACAATTGCTTGAGACAAGCGATCAACTGAGAATGGTGGCGTGGTAGCCGGGAACTATCTTAGCCCTTCTCCCGCGCCCTAGCAGCACTAGTGTCGCTACAAGCCCCGCTATCCCGTTTTGCCCGCCTATCACGTTTTGGGCAACTTTCCCCTAATTAATTATAATAATTACCTCAAAATTTAATCTAAATTAAATTTTACCTTTTTTAATCATTAAAGTAGAAAAGGTAGCAGATTAAAATCATAAATAAAATTCCAATTAAGATATTTAATTTATTTTAATTTTTTTTTTTTTTTTATTGNAATTTAATCTAAATTAAATTTTACCTTTTTAATCATTAAAGCAGAAAAGGTAGCAGATAAAATCATAAATAAAATTCCAATTAAAATATTTAATTTAATTTAAAAAAATCTTCTTTTTTTTAAATTGTCTCTTTTCACAGGTAGCTCTTTGACTGACAATTAACATATATACGAACATTAGGACTTACTTTTAAAATCTCTCCACATGGAGGAAGACTAACTTTACTCAATAAAATTAATTAAATTATATTTCTAAAAAATAAATTAAATAAAATCATAGTTGACTATAAATTGAACCTTTTATATATGTAACATTGAACTTAGCAATTATTAAAATGTTTCTTAGAAATGTGACTTGCTCGATTTAATTTCTAACCTCGTCTCACCAATAAAATCCTATCACCATGTGGTGATTATAGTCTAGTTAAATAAATTGGTTAAAAAAATAAATTTCTTAATCAGCTTAATAAGCAGAATTCCTTTTCCGCAATCTCTTGACTTAATTCAAAATGGAATAAATAAAATTTAATATGTGATTTTCATCCCTTGTCACATGTGGTGCAGCGTGCAGTCGAAGTTCCAAGTCCACGCAATTGCAGAAAATCTAAAAGATTCGAGAAAATGCGACATCCAACGACTAATTCAAATTACAGATGTCGGGAGTTAATTCTGGTTGACAAACTAGAGAAGATCACTGCTCAAAAATCGATCCCAGCATAAAGATCACAGCTCGAAAATGGATCCCACCATAAAGCCCTATAATTAAAATAGCATGGATTAGCTAAAATCTAAAAAAAAATAAAAATTCAACTTATGTCTTTACGACGGTACGGAAGTGTTCATCCAAAAAAAGGAGAAGAATAAAATTCAAATTTACTAAAAAAAACATCCTCGCCTTACTGCAAGACTACTAAACCTAAGACAAAACGAGTCTAAATATGGCGGTTCAAGCACATCTCGTCGGCTGTAGACGGATACGTCCCTGAAGAAAGGCAATCTGTCTCGTCGAGGATCCCAGGAACGTAGGAAGAAAGGCAATCTGTCTCGTCGAGGATCCCAGGAACGTAGGAAGAAAGGCAATCTGTCTCGTCGAGGATCCCAGGAACGTAGGAAGAAAGGCAATCTGTCTCGTCGAGGATCCCAGGAACGTAGGAAGAAAGGCAATCTGTCTCGTCGAGGATCCCAGGAACGTAGGAAGAAAGGCAATCTGTCTCGTCGAGGATCCCAGGAACGTAGGAAGAAAGGCAATCTGTCTCGTCGAGGATCCCAGGAACGTAGGAAGANAAAAAATGTGTTCTTTCATTAAGCGTGTGTCAAAGGAGATGCTTATCTTAGGTATTTTATTTTATTATTATTTTTTTAGGGTCCAGAGAAAACTGAGGAACCTTAAAATTTCCTACGTTTCTCTGTCTGTCTGGAGGTAGCTAACGCATCTGTACCTCCGAAAGTGCCAACACAAAATTTTGAAAATTTGTAGAGCTATGTTATCTTAGTAATAACCCTAAACACAGGAAAAATATAGGGAAGCCGCAAAAAATTCATCACTCAAAAATAAGGAGTTGAAATTTTTAAAACAGATTCATGTGGGTGTTAAATGAAAGAGGTGCCCCCCTGAGTACAAATATATATTTATTTGCTTCTGTTTCATGTACCAAATCATCTTTGCGCCATGCGTTCACTCAAAGTACTTCGTGTGATGACCAAAAGTTTTATTTTATTTTCCTTTTAAAATGATGATAAGTAAATATCACACATTAAAGAAACGAACAGTCGATGAACTTAAAAAAATGTGTTTTTCATGATACTCCCCCTATATTTTTTTTGCCAATTAGTGTGGCACATAGCTTCTTTGCGTCCCATTAATTACTTTACTTTTGTTTTGCTTTTACGACCTGCATAATGGTTTAATTAATAAAAATATTTCCCTCCTTTTATTTTAAATATGTCAAAGTTGTTTGATTTATTACCAGAGACCTTCAAAATGTAGCATTTATTTTTACGAAATGTGGCACTATAAAGTGTGGCAATATGGCACTTATTTTGGCCAAATGTGGCATTTATTTTAGCTAATGTGGCATTTATTTTTCAACTTTCTACCCTTCCCCCCTTTTCCATTGTAAAAGGGTAGTTACAATCGTGTAACTTGAGGCATATTAACTACTTTATTAAAATTTACAGGTATTTTCAATAACCTATAATGATAATGACAATGACCCACATTGACCAGTGATGAGTAGAGTTCGGAAAGAACAATTTTTGAAATGTGAAAACGTCGTCTCAACGTCGCACGACACTACTGATATATATATATTTTAGGGCAGCGATGTCAGCTGAAGTCCGATTTTCTATTTCGTTTCTACACTACACCGCCCCTTCCAGAATTCGGGTGACGTTCTCCACAGTGGTCCAACCCAGTTTACGGTGGAGAACAGCGTCAATTTCGGAAGTCGAAAGACCCGGCCACCCTTACTCCTCTCTTTAAGTTCCTCAAAGAGAGCTACAGCTTTCGTTAGCTCTTAACTTCGAGTCTCCAGTTTTTCAATAATATTTGGAAAGACCCAACAATTAGCTTTAATAAATGCCAATCTACTGACTGACTTGGCTTTTGTTAAGGACACTCTTTGCTTCCGCCGATTCTTCGAAGCCCTCTATGACCTTAATGTAATACTCCAATGCACGTGTTGTGCATTCATTTGGGTAACGAAGCCATTTTAATCCGATAATAGGGGCAGCACTCTATGAAACGTCAGCGGTAGCTTTGACCGGGATTAAGTCGAAAAACAAGAAAACAAGCCTTCTTAAGGTACCAACCAGTAGGGACTGGTAAACCCCCTGTCCTTGCAGAAGCTTATAGGACAGGGGGTTTACTTGCACCGTTAGACAGTGAATGTCTTAAAAGGTTTTGGTAACTAAATAATATATGTTTGAATAGAAAAACCATATGAAATATGCACCTTAGTGGAAATTTTAAACAAAAAAGTAGAATATTTATGCGAAAACGTGCAATACAAAATACAATGTACTATGCACATACACTACTTGTGCTGGAAATATGCAATAATGCCCGAAATATGCAAAATATGCATTTTAAATTTGACAAAATGTGGCAAAAAGTGTGGAATTTTACCAAAAATTGGCAAAATGTGGCTTTTTACCAAAACATGGGCTATGTGGCATTTTAGTGTGGCGCCATGGCAAAAAGGCATTTGAAGGTCTCTGATTATAACGTTAAAAATTGATGAGCTATAAGCTGGGATCGAACCAGTGACTTCCTGCACTTCAGTCGAAAACGCTACCACTACTCCATGCCTGTGTAATGAAGCTCCATGCATAAAACATTATTTAAACAGTAAATATCTATTTAAATATTTTTATTATATCTAGCTCTTTTTTTAGCCATATTTATTCTGCCCGTTGTCACGGGCATAACGGCTAGTTAAATATATGCTAAAAAAAAAAAAACACACACAATAAAAACTTTAGAACTTATCAGCCTTCAGTTTTCTGTATAAGATTCACTCTTACACTTTTTTTTACGAAGGGGAACTGTGGGAATCTGCTACCAGAGGAATGGGGGGAAGCGCACCCCCAGACAGTGAGGGGTTCAGCCTGACTGACTGGGACCCACTAAACCCACAAACCCTTCCTTTCCAAGGCAGGGCCCAGCAAGGAACTGTTTTCACATTACTTCATGCTGGTGCCTAGATCTTAGCCTACACAGGCTCCCTTCCTTTTACTCTTAGGCCCCTTATTCTGCTGCTTCTTCTTCAGCTGCCTTTTTCTGCCGGAGGATGTTTTCCGCGTAGCAGCTAACGGCCTGCCAGTTTTCTGGATCTTCTATCATTTTCCCGACGATGTTGTCTGGATTAAACATTCCTATTTTCTCTGTCAGTCGACTTCTTTCTTCCTGTCTCCTTGAGCAGTGGAAGAAGGTGTGCTCGGCGTCATCTTTCTCGTGGCCGCAGTGGAAGCATGATGGAGTGTCCACTTTTCCCATCTTATAAAGGTAGGCGCGAAAGCAGCCATGACCTGTCAGCATCTGGGTTAGAAAAAAGTTGGTCTCCCCGTGGTTTCTGTTGTACCACAGAGAGAGGTCCTTGATCATTCTGAAAGTCCATCTTCCTGTGGTCGCGTTCCGCCAGCGTTCTTCCCACTCCACCATGGACTCTTCACATCTCGCTGCTTTTTTAGCCTCCTTGTTGGTCTATCCAATCATTTTTCTTTCCTTTGCTAGTAGGTCTATCGGTACAACCCCTGGGACGACGAGGATCGCTGATTCGGACACCGTGCGGTAGGCGCATGCAGTCCTCAGTGCGCCCCTTCTCTGTGTGGACAGCAGCTTCTTTCTGTACTTCTCGTACCTCATTGCGTCCGCCCAGATCTCAGCCCCATAGAGCATTATGGAGTGTGTGACAGACATCAGCAAACGGCGTTTTGATTGGGTGGGCCCACCAATATTTGCCATAAGCTTACTTAATCTGGCCGTAGCTATTGCTGCTTTATCAGAGGCAGCCTTATTTGCTCCCAGAAGGAGACCCTCTTGTCGATCAATACTTCTAGGTATTTGACTGATTTCCTGACCTGAATGATCGCCGACCAGCATCACTGGACTTACAGGAGGTCTTCTCCCTGTCAAAATGGCAATTTCCGTCTTGTTGGTAGCAAGCTCCAGACCGTGATCCTTTAGCCATGCCATGATCCTCCTCATGGCCATGTTCAGCTTGATTTGAGCAAGCTCTTCATTTCTCTCCAGGATCACCACAATAACGTCGTCGGCATAACCTACTAGATGTATGTTTTCTGGCATATTTATGCGCAGGATACCGTCGTAAAATGCATTCCACAGGTCAGGGCCTAGTATAGAACCCTGTGCAGTGCTGGCAGTGATCGGTTTCTCCTTTAGGCCAGTGGTTGTCTTGTACAGGAGAACTCTGTCACGTAGGTAGCTTTTGATAATGTTGACGATGTACTTGGGAATTTTGAAGTCTTTTGTCAGAGCATTCAGTAATAAATCCCATCTCATGGAGTTAAACGCATTTTTTATGTCGAGGGTAGCCAGAACACAGATGGGTCGGGAAAAGTGATTTCCCCTTTTTACTCTATTAGCGTAATCCATCACCGTTCTGATTGCGTCAACAGTGCTTCTGCCTTCACGGAAGCCAAACTGCCTCTCAGAGAGAACTCCAGCTGCTTCAATTGCTGTCTGAAGGCGCCTTCTAATAAGTTTCTCTAAAAGTTTTCCTGCAGAAGGCCCTTTCCCTTACTTATTAGTACTAGGTTAGCTCTTTTCCAGTCTGAGTGAAAATATCCGGTTCTGAGGCAGGCGTTATACATGTTGAGCAATATGTCCGGTGCACACCTTACAGCCTGTATCAGCACTTCAGCCGGGATACTGTCTCGGCCAGGGCATTTTCGCTTTTTGAGGGAGCTGGCCGCTGACTCTAATTCTTCCTTGGTGAAAAGGGGTACCTCTCCGTTGTTAAGGCGGCAATCATCCTCTTGAATCGCCTTCCAGCTATCAGGGTGTGGTGGGAAGTGGGCGGTCACTATGCGGTCTATAGTGGCTGGTTCAAGCGTCGCAGTCAAAGAGAGCTTGCTCAGTTTTCCTGTGACTATTTTATAACCCAGCCCCCATGGGTCTCCGTCAACTGCTTTGGGAGTTCTTCCAAACTTCGCATCTGGCTTCTTCTGATAGTTTTTCTGAGCATCTTTCTGCGGCTCTTGTACTCTTCAGCACCCACTTCCGCGTCTCTATCCTGTCTTCTGGCTCTCTGAGCAATCCGTTTTGCTCTGAGGCAGTCCTTGCGCAGGGAAGCTATTTCTTATGTCCACCAGTGCACCAGCCTTTTCTGATGCTTTGGGTGGCGGCTTTGAGGGATGGACTCGTTACAGGCGTGATGAATACTAGCCATAGTAGTTTCCACTACGTATTGAGCAGCCTCCCATGTTAGGGGGTTAGATTCCTCTTCCGGTTCAGAAGAGACCTGCAATCTTGCAGACAGATGGCAAATTTATCCACGTCCATTTTGCTGACTATCCTTCTAGCAGGCGTTGGTTCTACTGTGTGGTGGCGCCTATTACCTTTCCTTATCTGGAATGAGATATATTGGTGGTCACTGCCCACTTCGTCTTCAAGAACATTCCACTCTGCCACACGTGGGAACAAATCCTCAGTGGTTAGTGTTACATCGATGATAGTCTCTTGGCATCCCAGTTATCGGAAGGTGGACGTGACGTCGTCGTTGAGGACCAGTAAGCCCAATCTAGCTATCATATCGACAACCCTGCTGCCTCTAGCATTGGTGTACTCCATTCCCCATTCCACTGCTTTAGCATTAAAATCCCCAGCCACTATAATTCTATCTTTCACATGACCGAGGAAGTCCTCGAGCTCATCAATCTTTCTTCTAAACGTACCGATTGGGTCACTTGGCGTGAAGTAGCAGCTTACATACGTAACCTCACATGACTTAATCCAAGCGAAGCCGTCCCCAGCCCCTTTTTCTGCAATACTCACCCTGGGAGCCCAGATAGCTGCTGTGCCCAAATTGTCTGAAAGCCAAGAGGTGTCTTCCTTGTTTCGGTACTGCTCTGACACCAAGACAATGTCGAACCCCTGCTCGAACATTAGTTGTGCAAGAAGGTTATGGGCTAGCCTGCTACGATGCATATTAGCCTGTAGCACCTTCACCATTTGAGTCGTCGTTTCGCTTCCTCCAGTGCTTCTCTGAATTCCTGGCACTTGCCAGATCCTGGGATATGGGCGAAATCGCCCTGGTCAAGTCCTCTTCCTGCACAGAGCACACACCATCCTGGTGTGGTACATTCCTTAGCCTTGTGCTCTGAGGATCCGCATTTATAGCAGAGGCCACTTCTGTCTGGTCCTCGGCACGTTCTAGCCACATGACCGTATCCTAGGCATCTATAGCAGCGCACTACTACAGCGCGTCTGCGTACTCTGCATACTACCCAGCCAATGCGTATCTTGCCCTGTTTGACGAGCTTATTGGCAGCACTTGCCCCCATTTCTATTATTGCTATTGTCTGTCCTCTTGTGTTAATAGGGGTGATGCCAATCCTCATCTCTCCTATCTCGGGGAATTCTCTTCGGAGAACCTCTTCCACTTCGGCNCGTTAATACCGATAAAAAACATTGTGACCCCCCGGGGGATCGAACCCGGAACCCTTTGGATCGAAGACAAAAAAATCATAATTACATAACGGGTGTGCTAATTCATCTACAAAACCCTAAAAAGTACTTGGGGCAAGTACTTCCCTGTGATTTTTCTGCAATACTCACCCTGGGAGCCCAGATAGCTGCTGTGCCCAAATTGTCTCAAAGCCAAGAGGTGTCTTCCTTGTTTAGGTACTGCTCTGACACCAAGACAATGTCAAACCCCTGCTCGAACATTAGTTGTGCAAGAAGATTATGGGCTAGCCTGCTACGATGCATATTAGCCTGTAGCACCTTCACCATTTGAGTCGTCGTTTCACTTCCTCCAGTGCTTCTCTAAATTCCTGGCACTTGCCAGATCCTGGGATATGGGCTAAATCGCCCTGGTCGAGTCCTCTTTCTGCACAGAGCACACACCGTCCTGGTGTGGTACATTCCTTAGCCTTGTGGTCTGAAGCTACGCATTTATAGCAGTGGCCACTTCTGTCTGGTCCTTGGCACGCCCTAGCCACATGACCGTATCCTAGGCATCAATAGCAGCACACTACTACAGGGTGTCTGCGTACTCTGCATACTACCCAGTCAATGCGTTTCTTGCCCTGTTTGACAAGCTTATTGGCAGCACTTGCCCCCATTTCTACTAATGCTATTGTCTGTCACATACAGTCTTACACATGACATGGCTCAATTTCAAAATAGTAAAAACAACTTAATACAACTTAATAAAACTGCCCCTATTTTTTAGAACCAAGGGGGGCACTAAAGTAAATAAGTGCAAAAAATAGTATCAAAGTAACATTTGTTCTTGATTAGTTTATAACATTTGATTAAATGTGTTGTTTTCAGGTCCAGCTAATATTCAGGTGACAGGAAGGAACTCGAGTTTGCCGAACTCTTACTGTACAAATACTGCAAAACTACAGTCTGGTCTGCAGATCCATGTCAACTCTGTACTGGAGAAATCTAATGCTAATCAGAGTCATAATAATACCAACAATGAGGTTAATTTAAAAACTCATATTGATGCTGTGGATAAGGAAATAAGGGGGTTTCAGTGCGCCCACTGTGAGTACAAAGCAAAGACAAAGACTCTTCTAAAAACCCATATTAATGCTGTACATGCAGAAATAAGAGCGTTTCAGTGCACTCAGTGTGAATACAAAGCAAAAACAAATTCTTGTCTCAAAGCCCATATTGATATTGTACATAAGAAACTAAGGGCGTTTCAGTGCACCCAGTGTGAATACAAGGCAAGAAGAAAGAATCATCTAAAAATTCATATTGATACTGTACATAAGGAAATAAGGGCTTTTCAGTGCACTCAGTGTGAATACAAAGCAAAGACAAATTCTTGTCTGAAAACCCATATTAATGCTGTTCATGAGGAAATTAGGGCGTTTCAGTGCACCCACTGTGATTACAAAGCAAAAATAAAGGCTTATCTAAAAATTCATATAAATGCTGTACATAAGGAAATAAGGGCTTTTCAGTGCGCCCACTGTGAATACAAAGCAAACACAAATTCTTCTCTGAAAACCCATATTGATACTGTACATAAGGAAATAAGGGCTTTTCAGTGCACTCAGTGTGAATACAAAGCAAAAACAAACTCTTGTCTCAAAACCCTTATTGATACTGTACATAAGAAACTAAGGGCTTTTCAGTGCGCCCACTGTGATTACAAAGCAAAAACAAAAGCATGTCTGAAAAATCATATTCATGCTGTACATAATGAAATAAGGGCTTTTCAGTGCACCCACTGTGAATACAAAGCAAAAACAAAGGCTTATCTAAAAATTCATATTAATGCTGTACATAAGGAAATAAGGGCTTTTCAGTGCGCCCACTGTGAATACAAAGCAAAATCAAATTCTTCTCTGAAAACCCATATTGATGCTGTACATAAGAAACTAAGGGTGTTTCAGTGCACTAAGTGTGAATACAAAGCTAGAACAAAGACTCATCTAAAAATTCATATTGATACTGTACATAAGGAAATAAGGGCTTTTCAGTGCACTCAGTGTGAATACAAAGCAAAGTCAAATTCTTGTCTGAAAAAACATATTAATGTTGTTCATAATATAAAATAAGGGCGTTCCAGTGCACCCACTGTGATTACAAAGCAAAAACAAAAGCATGTCTGAAAAATCATATTAATGCTGTACATAATGAAATAAGGGCGTTTCAGTGCACCCACTGTGAATACAAAGCAAAAACAAAGGGTTGTCTGATTAACCATATTAATGCTGTACATATACGGAAATAAGGGCGTTCCAGTGCGCCCACTGTGAATACAAAGCAAATTTTAGTTAGAAGGTCCATTATAACTAACATGTTATGGTGCCCAGTAACTCTTAGTTCGGTAACGGTAAATTGATCGAAAATTCGAAGTCGTAGTGAAAATGATCTCAATGCTAGATCAGACCTAATGTTGATCATATCTCCGTCAGAACTGAAGCAAGTCAAGAACTGCCAAACCTCGAAGGAAATCTGGGAAACGCTCGAGAAAATATATCAGAGTAAAGGATCTGCGAGGAAAGCAACACTTCTGAAGAGACTTGTATTACAAAGAATGAAAAATGGAGCAGTTGTCAGAGATCACTTAAATGATTTTTTAGACACTGTGGACAAACTACTCCATTTCCAACTAGAGATACGGCTAGGACTCGATAAAAATTAGAAATCGTACATTCTGATATTTGCGGGCTGATGCACGTGACGTCACACGGTGGGTCAAGATACTTTGCAAGATTCTTGACGAACATGCAAGGTACTGTAAGGTTTATTTCTTAAAAAAGAAAAGTGATGTATTTCTAGTATTCAAGGAGTACAAAAGTGAAGCCTAACGGACATGTGGAACAAAAATTCAGTACTTACAGTGATAATGGACAAGAATTCTGTAATAAAAATTTTGAAAATGATTTTAAAGAATGTGGAATTAGAAGAAGATTATCTGCAACTTACATTCCACAGCAAAACGGCTTAGCCGAGAGAAAGAATCGGACGTTAGTAAGCAAAGGCAGGTGTTTGCTAATAGAATCAAAATTACCACTTTCATTCTGGGCTGAGGCGGTAGGTACTGCGAACCATCTTACAAATAGAAGTCCGTCGAAAGCATTAAAAAATAAAAATCCGTTTCAGATGTGGGTCAGTCGTCCCCCATCATTTAGGCATTTAAAATTATTCGGCACAAAAATATTCACTTTAGATATTAACTCCAAATAAAAATAAATTTGCATCTAGAAGTCGTGAAGGTATATTCGTTGGTTACTCGGAAATTTCGAAAGCTTATAGAGTCTATATACCAGAAAAAAGAAGAGTCGAAGCATCTAGAGATATAAAATGTGTTAACAAATATTATTATGTGAAAAGTTCAGAAAAAGATTATAACCTGATGGAAACAAAGAATTCTGAAAGAAATACAGTTAAAGTTTTTAAAAACTGTGGAAATGCTTATGATTTTCAAAATGAAGAACCTGAAGATATTGTAGATAAAGAACCAAGTATTGAAGTCAAAACTGTAGAAAAACCGTCTGAAAGACCTAAAAGAGAAATAAAACCTCCAAAGTGGACTGAAGACTATGACCTGACTTTACGAGCTGATGCAGACTACTCTATGAAAGCCACCAGTGAAATAGATGAAAACCTAAAAGGAAACGATGGTGAAGAGTGAAGAAAAGCAATGAAAGATGAAATAAGGGCTCACATTAAGGATGAAACCTGGTCAATCGCAGATAGAGTACCAGGAACAAATCTAGTCGGTTATAGAATGGTGCTTAACAATAAATATAAATCTACAGGAGAGCTAGAATGAAGAAAAGCTCGCTTAGTAGCTAAAAGTTATTCCTAACAACCGGGTGTGGATTTTTTCGAAACATTTGCACCAGCCGCAAAATTAAGCTTGATTCGATTATTGTTAGGGTTAGCAGTGGAAGAAAAATTAAAAATAAATCAGATGGGCGTGTCGACAGGATTTTTAAATGGAGATATTAATGCAGAAGTTTTCATGGAAAACTAAAATATTTACAAAGCTTTTTACAAGAAATCGTGGTGGAAGAAAGTGAAAAAGAAAATTCGGAATGGTATGAAAAAGCCAAGAAAATGTTACAAGATTTAAGAAAGGGGAAATCTGAAAAAGTTTGTAAATTAGAAAAAGCAGTTTATGGACTTAAACAAGCTGGAAGACAGTGGTTCATAAAATTAGATACAAAACTTAAAGAAATTGGATTCAAATCGTCGCTAGCAGATCCCTGTATATATGTACTGGAAGAAGGGGGAGAGAAGATCATTGTAGCTATATTCGTAGACGATATGCTTATAGCATCAAAGTCACAGCCAAAAATCGATACTGTTAAGAACAGACTTACTGAGAGTTTTGAAATGAAAGACCTAGGACAACTGCACTACTGTCTAGGTATTTCTTTTAAATTTGAAAATGGTAATATTTCTATGTCTCAACTGAAGTATATCGATGAAATATTAAATAAATTTGAAATGAAGAACTGTAAACCGGCAAAAACACCGATGAGTGTTGGACTTAAACTAGCGAAGAATACGAAACAAAGCGAAGAGGACTCAAAATTACCATATCAATGTTTGGTAGGTTCTCTGATGTATCTATCTGTTGCCAC
>KZ654634.1:0-13820 GCA_001010745.2 Gerris buenoi
GAAGTGATATTTATTCCAATGTATAAGTAAGTAGAGGTTAAATATAAGTGGGAGCAATAGGGCTGCAATTTGTTTTGTTTTTAAATCTTGCCGTGTAAAACATGTTCTTACCAATTACAACCTATTTAGCTCACTTACTTTACATCCAATGGATATCTCAGAGCTCTAAAGCCTTAGACATTAACATCTCCCACAGATATCCAGATTTTGTGTCCAAAATTATATAATGGGAGATATTAATGTTCGGGAAAAAGATGTTTTTTGGACATTTACAGGATATCTATTAGGAACAAATTTTTGAATATGTCCGCATCTCCTCTGGATTGTCTAGTATAGGATATCCACTAATATCCAGGGGATGTATTCTTTGTACATTTATAGGATGATTGTATATCCACAAGATATTTGTGGGATACTATAGGGATATAATATCATCTACTGGATATCCATGAGACTAACTCTGTATTCCAATGGATATATCCTATGAATATCCTCACTATATACCAATATTTTAATTTTTCTTCACTCCCCTTCTCTTCCCACATCACACGCAGCAATAATTATGCAGTAATAATTAAGTATCAGCAAAAGTTCAAAGTGTCTGCAAACTAACATATAGGCTGCAAAAATCTAAGAAATTCTTACTACATCGCTGGTTATAAAGTCTCACATTGTTCATTTTTATATATCTTAGCGTAATATTTTGTTATATATGTATATTTTTTGAAAATACATTTAAAAATTATACTAATAAAACCAATTTTGTTATTTTTGTGATTATTTATAACGAAATCACTTAAAATTGAGATAAATAACAGCTTTCAATAACAAGTTTTGGCTTTGTTTTGTTTAATTTTTATAAGTTTTTGGTAGGATTCATACTACGGAACGTTTAAATTTTAATTTAAATCAATTTTTTTTAACTTAAGGAATCAAACTTTCATAGTTTTACAACTTTCATTTCTTTCAATCTTCAAATAGGTAATTTACCTATTTGACAAAAGGCAATAAATAAAAGAGGCAGAAATGTTTCCTTTGCTGCCTTGTTGCTTACAATATTTTATCTACTTGCGGAAGAAAAATTAAGCTGCTAAAATGTTATCTTTATTAATATAACTTAGGTAATAACTGTGTCATATTAATAAAGATAATAACATTGTATTAACTTAAATTAATGTTCAAATAAGAAACTTGGGAATAATAACAATAAGTGAAAAGCAAACTGAATCTATAACAACAAAGTACAAAAAACGTTTATAACACACATAACTTCTGAATGAATAATGCACGCAATATAAAATATTTATTTATATTTATACTAACAAATTACTAAGTATTAAAGATATCTTCTATTGCTTAAAAGAAAAAAAGTAACTAGGATAAATCAAGAAAACTAGTCTAATCTAGAATGACTTCAATAATAAAAAAATAATATGGATGTTCAATGTTTACATGACAGTGCAGTATAGCCAGTGACTCCACTACTTTTTTAATTAAAGATCTAATAATCATTGAACTTATTTAACAGAATTAACAAATATAAACCAATAATTATTTTAAAATTAAAACGTTTATTTATTAAATACTACTTATTAAACTATTATATAAAATGTTATAAGATAGAAATAATAGTACAAACTGATATTGCCAACATTATAAAAGCAAACATTTTGATGGCTAGGCAGTAAAAGTTTTCCTCATTTTACCGCCTAGGCAGTATATCACATTTCTCTGCCCGAAATCAGTTCAATAATGCCTCATTTTGCTGCCGCAAGTAGATAAAATAATGTATGCAACTATGCAGCAAAGTAGTATACCCGGTACTATAGTCCGATGGTCAAGATGCAGCATCCCTATCTCGGTAGGACATCCCTATCTAGGTGAAGATTTGCTGATAAGTGGGGAATCCCCACTCATCTTCTCATCTTCATCTCAGCACAACCCTTGAGATAGGGATGGTGCATCTCATAGTGCCAGCCTTCCCCCCCCCCCCCCCCCTCCTCCTTACTCATCTTGATCCAATTCTTTTGACCCGTCCTCCTCTTCTCCCATCTCATATTCAAATTTGGCCTCCCTCTTCTATTTTGTCTGTTTCTTCCGTCCTCTTTCCTTCTTTGTTTTCTCGTCCCCCCCCCCTTCCGTTCGGAATTATTATTTTTGGCTTCCTTTTGCCCTGCATCTGATGATACTCTGTATGATGTGCAGTACAGATTATGAATATATTCACAAATAAGATACATATATACTTTTATAAGAAACATTATTTTTTCACGTTTTGTACCTGTAATTCCTAAACAATTCTGACAACCTAGATAGATACAATTTTAGGGATAATGTACAAATGAATTAAAATCTTAGAGAAACTAAAACAGTTTATTGTCAAACTAAAATTACAATGTCACATCAACATATGAGATAATAAACCGGGGTTATATATATGGGTCATCGGTTTTGTGTTGAAATAGAATTTTGGTACAAATATTTCTAATCAAGTTGTAGAGAACCCATGACGACATAACCCAGGCGAGTTTTTACGTTAGTTTTATAACGACTGTATCCTTCATCATCAGCTGATAAGTNCCCCCCCCCCCTCCTCCTTACTCATCTTGATCCAATTCTTTTGACCCGTCCTCCTCTTCTCCCATCTCATATTCAAATTTGGCCTCCCTCTTCTATTTTGTCTGTTTCTTCCGTCCTCTTTCCTTCTTTGTTTTCTCGTCCCCCCCCCCTTCCGTTCGGAATTATTATTTTTGGCTTCCTTTTGCCCTGCATCTGATGATACTCTGTATGATGTGCAGTACAGATTATGAATATATTCACAAATAAGATACATATATACTTTTATAAGAAACATTATTTTTTCACGTTTTGTACCTGTAATTCCTAAACAATTCTGACAACCTAGATAGATACAATTTTAGGGATAATGTACAAATGAATTAAAATCTTAGAGAAACTAAAACAGTTTATTGTCAAACTAAAATTACAATGTCACATCAACATATGAGATAATAAACCGGGGTTATATATATGGGTCATCGGTTTTGTGTTGAAATAGAATTTTGGTACAAATATTTCTAATCAAGTTGTAGAGAACCCATGACGACATAACCCAGGCGAGTTTTTACGTTAGTTTTATAACGACTGTATCCTTCATCATCAGCTGATAAGTTGGTGTTAACCTCATCAGAGTCTTTTACTGAGTGGGAGGATGATTGCCCAGACTCTGCCCTTTCCTCGTTTACTGATTTTCCCTCTTCTTTACTTACTCTTCTATCGTAAAGCTCGTACCTTAAAATGAATTAAAAATTTAACAATGCTTTAAATATTTGTTAACAGTTTTCATGACAAGTTATTTATGTAATTAGGCAGCAAAATGGAATTTTACTGACGAGTGATTAGATTAGCCTCCGAGCCGAAGGCGAGGATAGGCCATGGTAATTAACTGCCGAGGCAGGTAATTTAACTATTTAATGTTCAAATAAGAAACTTGGGAATAATAACAATAAGTAGTAAGTGTAAATATTAATTAAGTGCATAAGAATAATGCACGCAATATAATATATTTATTTATATATTTTTACTAACAAATTACAAAAAGAATTAAAGATATATCTTCTATTGCTTAAAAGAAAAGAAGTAACTAGGATAAATCAAGAAAAGTAGCTTGTCTAATCTAGAATGACTTCAATATCAATAATAAAAATAATAATGGATGTTCAATGTTTACATGACGCTGCAGTATACCCATTCACTCCACTATTTTTAATCATTGAACTTATTTAACAGAATTAACAAATATAAACAATTTCTTCTACTTACATTACATATTAAACTATAATATATGATGTTATAAGATAGAGATAATAGTATAAACTGTTCTTGCCAAAATAAGAGGTTATGACACGCAGTGGTAAACACTGTTACTTTCTCTGCCTAGGCAGACAAATANTATGTCCCGCAGACGAACTTAGCCGACCATATATGCATTCTTAAAAGGCGCTAAAAGATTGACCTGTACTTTTGCTTCCGAGCTTACCGAAGGTAACGGAAGCAATGTGATCCGAAGAAAGAAACATTCGGACGTACCTATTTGAAAAATTGCAAAAGATAATTTCGTTTCATACATCAGAGAACAGTTGTTTCCGTATCTGTGAGTCGGTTTGTCGCTCAATTTTTGCAAACCAACATATCTTAAATACGGCTTGTCCGATTTTAATGAAATTTAGATTGTAGGTCACAATTCGTCCAATGTTGATATCATACAAGTTTCAGCATTCTGCGCCAATTTATAACTTCTTTTCACGTGCACACAAACACACATTTATTTAAACACCTGTATCTTCTAAAGTAGGCATCTAATTTTTATGAAATTTAGATTTTTTAAGTGCAGCTTGCAGATAGCCCGTCTGCGCTGATTAATTTAAACCGTCTGCGCTTGATACTTAGATAATTTGGCAGATTAAAAAAGGGGGAAAATAAAATAAATTTAAGAACTATAGGCTGTAAAAGCATGAAGTCATTAATTTATACGAAATAGGATGCGAGGAAGCTATGTCCTACACTAATTGGCAGACTGTTTTTCTATTTTCCAAATGCTTCATTTTGAAATAAAGTAGTATGTTTTATACAAATTATATTTTTAAGTAACATAATATTTTTATTTAAGTGATTCAAACATACTCTGAAGGATCGAATTTCATTGCTGCCACCGAGAACTGAACTAAACTCAGTAGCAAACAGCAACTCAGCACCTGCAGAAAGATTTTATACAGGTTAATTATTATTTTTTTAAAATCATTAAGTAATATTAATAATACCTACTTAAATAAAAATATACGTTAAATAATACAATGAATTAAACTCAAACAATCGAAAAAGACACAATGTCGATACAATTAATGGAGTAAAAGAGCTTGCTATTGGTACTAGCTGATTTATCTTGTGATCACAAGATTCATTTGACATGAGTACATGTGAATATAACTGTGTTCTTAATTTTGAAGCTCATTTCGGGAGCAAGCACTCTTCATGTATTGCAAATTGCAATTTAGCAAAATGATCTTGACCATATCCAATACAAATGTTTTACTTTTTGCTCATGATAAACTATTAACCGATGACTTACAAAGTTCATGAAAAGCAGTTCAAAAGACCTAAGTCAGTCTGCTAACTTATAAAGATTGACACCAGTGCGTCCCCACTCCACGTGCTAATCAAGCCTACAGGTTTGAGTAGTGTTCCATAAAACCTCCTTGGGGTAAATTTCGCAGCTCTTCAACAATGTGGTAAGTATTTTTATTCTCTTACAAGAGTGTTACCTTATTTTTATACCTACAAATAATTATTTATCTAGAATAAAAATAGGGATCACATACTAATTACGTATGTATACTCAGAAAAACTAAAATCTATAAAATTCTAATAATAAATAAGATATTAAGGAAGTTAAATGGCTATTTTACAAGAGTGTTACTCCACTCAAGTAACACTCTTGTAAACGCTGGTGATATATTCTGTATGGCTTTGTTTTGGAGTGCTTGATTTATTTTGTTTTGTTATTACTTTTCCTATCAGGCNTTCCAGCCTAAAAACAGTTAATTAATGTTTAATTTTGCTGCCGCGAGTAGATAAAAGTTATTTTTAACATGGATATTATTTTCTCTTGAGCAGAAGAAATTTCCGTAAAAAAAACGACATGAAAAATATGACTCATTTGAATATCGTGCCAGGAAGTTAGGATTTAACAGGAGGTCGATAGTTTTTCACTTATAGTGCAATATTTTGTTTATAAGGCGGGCTGCAGTTTCAATTAACGGCATGAAAAAATATGACGGAAAGAAAAAAAAAATATCCTCCCAGAAAGTTAATAAAAAATAGGAGGTATATTGGTTTTCATTCGCATGCATTATAGTCAAATATTTCGCCGATAGAAGTTCTAAATTTTGTATAAAATGATATCAGAGCTCCTACAGGACCAAATAGTAATCCAAATGAATTGCTATGTTTTATAATTTTGCACCTTAAGATCCCTCTACTATATTAATTACACAAATTAATATTGATACTCTCCATATCATGGACATGGAAAAACATTGAAGTGCCGATATATGGATCCAATGCCCAACAACGTATCTATGATTTCATATTATTCCGTGAAATAGAGCAAATTAATATTTTTAGATAAAAGTTTTACACACACACACACACACACACACACACAAATAATGCTGACGCTGACCGGTCTCTTGAGCAACGACAATATCTTTCAACGTCTGTGAAGGTGAAAGAGAACTAACCTACAATACTGATGAGGCATTTTTCTAGGGAAATAATATAAATCTGTTCCACTAGAGATTATGACTCTTTTTGTGCCCATCTTATAAAACTTTGTCAGGCATTTACTTAACCTCTTTTAGGGCTGATAGACTGAAAACCAAGAGTTTTATCGGTTGAGTATCGCTCCCTTTTAAATTACTTCTACACACACTTTAATTGCTAGAAAACCGGGAGGTAAAAGTGAATCTTGTTATGAGTTATTCAACTGTAATAGCCTTTTAAAAGAAAACCTATAAGGCTCATTCTCAAATTATTTGGCTTTTTACTGTTCCTTCACAATTTTAGGATGACTGTCTTAAAAAAAAGAAGTTTAATGCACCAATTAGCTGCCAATTAAAGCATAGAAACTAATTATTAACTTTAAGGCCACCAAATATTTACGATTTATTACTATATAAAAAAAGAAGACGAAAAATCATGGTAATTTTACAAGAGTGTTACTGAAACTATGCCTACATCCTCAGGTTTGAGTGCAATTTTCAATTGTAAATTTAAATAAATATTCAAAAACTTTGTTCATAATTTGTTTCACACATTCTGAAGTACTGCCAGTAACTAGTATTTCAACTCCAGGAAACATAGAATATACTTTTTATAAAGAATTTTATTTTGTACCCGACCTCTGACAAGAGTGTTACTAATAATATAAGAACGTTTTATCTGGGGATATTCAACAATAACATTAGTAAGATTGACACCAGTGCTTCCCCACTCCACGTGCTAATCAAGCCTACAGGTTTGAGTAGTGTTCCATAAAACCTCCTTGGGGTAAATTTCGCAGTTCTTCAACAAGGTGGTGAGTATTTTTATTCTCTTACAAGAGTGTTACCTTACTTTTATACCTACAAATAATTATTTATTTAGAATAAAGATGGGGATCACATGCTAATTACGTATGTATACTCAGAAATTAAAATCTCTATAAAATTCTATTAATAAATAAGATATTAAGGAAGTTAAATGGCTATTTTACAAGAGTGTTACTGTACAAGAGTGTTACTCCACTCAAGTAACACTCTTGTAAACGCTGGTGATATATTCTGTATGGCTTTGTTTTGGAGTGCTTGATTTATTTTGTTTGTTTATTACTTTTCCTATCAGGCACTGAGTAGTGCTGAAAAGAAAAGAAAGTTCAGAAAAAAGAAATCTTGACCCTGTCAGAGATCTGGACTACAGGCAAAAACGAAGTCAGACAAGAAGAACAGACAAAAAGTGCCTTTTTATTTTTTATGGACATATGTATTACTATGTCCTTTTCTTTTTTTTAAAAAAAAAAGCTAAAAACGGTACTTTTACTTTCTTGTGAAAAGTCTAAAAAATTTGAAATGTATTTTTGCGAGATGAGCCAGATATAATTACCATATAATAACATAAGTATGTATGATTATAAATATATATGTGTATGATTTATTATTATTTTTTCATAAAGATCAAGTAATAACTATAATTTATAACTCTGATTATGATAATTATAATTAATGTATTGTTATTAAACTTAGTTGTCGTAAGACTAAAATTTTATTTTGTCTAAAAGTTTTGGTGTTCTTTTGTTCATTAAAGTTTGAATTTCGTGAATCGTTTTTTGCTGTATTTTTTCACAATTATTTTTATTATTATTTTTGATCACATTTTGTGGTTTTATTATGGTTTCTTTTTTAAATGTGCATTTATTGACATAATGGTTGACAAGAGTGTTACTCCTGTCTACAAGAGTGTTACCGTTTACAAGAGTGTTACCGATGGTAATTTAACATTTTTGTCCCTCTATACAAACATATAGTTTCAATAATGCTAAACTATAATATTATACAACGCCTCTCAAATCCCTTGTGACATTTTCGTTTCTTAAAATTGATTTATGTAGATACAATTGGAAACCTTAAATTGTTAAATCTTTTGAAGGTAACACTCTTGTTGAAACTACATTAAAGGTATTATCAAAAAAAAAAAAAGTAGAATTAAAAATTAGAATACTACTATGGACTAAAGAACTTCGCACATTTCTAAAAACTACGGATTTACTCGATTGCATTGACAAGTAATAAATAATTTTAATGTGGCATACTTGGTAACACTCTTGTTCATGAAATGCAATTCATCACAAAATTTGAGAAATTTAAAAAAATTGATAATTAACTCACAAATTTCAGGGTTATTTGATTAAAAGAATATTTAGTCAACATTCACTGCAAAATTCATAAGTATTTAATTAATTTTTTTTCAGACATTTTTCATTGTGAGCAAAACCGAAAAAGCCAAATAATTTGAGAATGACCCATAATACGATTGAAGATCTACCTTTTCAACTTACCTTTTAGCTTATAGTTCAGGAGATAGCGTGCAAAGAAGTGCCTGACTAACATCAAGCTAGAATTTTGTATAAAAGTAAATATTTTAGCGCCTATTATGAATATGTGGTCTATTATAAATATGTGGTCGGCTAAGTCTGCGGGACATAGCTTGGCAATAGACGTTTGAGAAAAACAAAATGGTAGAGAGCGGTCATTTCTCACCAATTATGGTGGACAATGTGATTTTCATGATCCTGAGTTAAGAATTAGTGAGTAGGCCGAAAATTTAGTTGATGTTAGTTTGTCCTTTGACAGGTGACCACGTTTATTTTTAGTAATATTTGAATAATTAACCTATTAAGTGTGAAAATAACATCGACTTGATTTTTGGTCTACTAACTAATTCTCAGGATCATGAAAATCATAATGTCCACCATAATTAGCGGAATATGGCCGCTCTCAACCATTTTGTTTTTTTCAAATGCCAACTGCCAAGCTATGTCCCGCAGACGAACTTAGCCGACCATATATGCATTCTTAAAAGGCGCTAAAAGATTGACCTGTACTTTTGCTTCCGAGCTTACCGAAGGTAACGGAAGCAATGTGATCCGAAGAAAGAAACATTCGGACGTACCTATTTGAAAAATTGCAAAAGATAATTTCGTTTCATACATCAGAGAACAGTTGTTTCCGTATCTGTGAGTCGGTTTGTCGCTCAATTTTTGCAAACCAACATATCTTAAATACGGCTTGTCCGATTTTAATGAAATTTAGATTGTAGGTCACAATTCGTCCAATGTTGATATCATACAAGTTTCAGCATTCTGCGCCAATTTATAACTTCTTTTCACGTGCACACAAACACACATTTATTTAAACACCTGTATCTTCTAAAGTAGGCATCTAATTTTTATGAAATTTAGATTTTTTTTTTAAGTGCAGCTTGCAGATAGCCCGTCTGCGCTGATTAATTTAAACCGTCTGCGCTTGATACTTAGATAATTTGGCAGATTAAAAAAGGGGGAAAATAAAATAAATTTAAGAACTATAGGCTGTAAAAGCATAAAGTCATTAATTTATACGAAATAGGATGCGAGGAAGCTATGTCCTACACTAATTGGCAGACTGTTTTTCTATTTTCCAAATGCTTCATTTTGAAATAAAGTAGTATGTTTTATACAAATTATATTTTTAAGTAACATAATATTTTTATTTAAGTGATTCAAACATACTCTGAAGGATCGAATTTCATTGCTGCCACCGAGAACTGAACTAAACTCAGTAGCAAACAGCAACTCAGCACCTGCAGAAAGATTTTATACAGGTTAATTATTATTTTTTTAAAATCATTAAGTAATATTAATAATACCTACTTAAATAAAAATATACGTTAAATAATACAATGAATTAAACTCAAACAATCGAAAAAGACACAATGTCGATACAATTAATGGAGTAAAAGAGCTTGCTATTGGTACTAGCTGATTTATCTTGTGATCACAAGATTCATTTGACATGAGTACATGTGAATATAACTGTGTTCTTAATTTTGAAGCTCATTTCGGGAGCAAGCACTCTTCATGTATTGCAAATTGCAATTTAGCAAAATGATCTTGACCATATCCAATACAAATGTTTTACTTTTTGCTCATGATAAACTATTAACCGATGACTTACAAAGTTCATGAAAAGCAGTTCAAAAGACCTAAGTCAGTCTGCTAACTTATATAAATTACTTATGTACTTTTTTTTTTTTAATTTCAACTTTTGATATTATAAGTAGCTGAATCTTGAAGGAATAATGATCTAACCCAAGAATCCCACTGAATAATCTTTATTATAAGTAGCTGAATCTTGAAGGAATAATGATCTAACCCAAGAATCCCATTGTATAATCTGTATTATAAGTAGCTGAATCTTGAAGGAATAATGATCTAACCCAAGAATACCATTGTATAATCTTTATTATAAGTAGCTGAATCTTGAAGGAATAATGATCTAACCCAAGAATACCACTGTATAATCTTTAATGAGTATGAAGAGTGCAATTATGATTGATAAGTTGTAGGTAAGTATTTACATTTGTCCTTTTTTGTGGAATGTTAAAATATTTTCAAAAAGTCACAAATATTGAATTAACTCCTTAATTACTATTAATAATAACCTTAAGAAATTAGAAGGCAAGTAAGACAAATCCTAATTAACTAGATGAATCTGTGAATTATGTCTGATTAACTAGATGAATCTGTGAACTATGTCTGATTAACTAGATAAATCTGTGAACTATGTCTGATTAACTAGATAAATCTGTGAACTATGTCTGATTATCTAGATGAATCAGTGAACTATGTCTGATTAACTAGATGAATCTGTGAACTAAGTCTGATTAACTAAGACCGTTGATTTTAATTTTTCTTCTTAGCTATGTGGATCTTTCTGGAGAACTCAATTTTTTGAAGTCTCCGATTTAAACATTTCCAAGATTAAATCCGTTTTAGACATCAGGGAAAATGTTAGGTTCCAATTCAGTTTGCCGGTCTGTCTTTCTGTATATCTGGCTCTCTGCCGATCTTCCCACAATTTTTGCGANATATATAATATAGTATAGTATAATAATGTAGTATAATATAATTATAGTATAAATATAGTATAATATATAAAATAGTATATAATATAGTATAACATATAATAAGTAATAATAACACAAGCAAAGGTTAAAGGTTTTAGCCGCGGGTGGAGGAGAGATAACAAAAAAAACAAGGTGTTGGCTCTATGAAACGGCTGGGGACAGGAGTATTCACTCCTGAAAATGAAACATGTTTGATATGAAGAGTGAGCGGTAGTGAACTATCCTCACTGCCCGTGACGTCAGAGCAGAGTTCACTGCGTTACGTTCAGACGGGCCGAGTTCACTCTTTAGTGCCCACTGTAGAGTCTTCACTCCCTGTGGGAACCCGGCTTAAAGCTACATAATCTGGATTAGTTATTGACTTATTTCATCAACATGTTAATACTAAAAGCTATGGTACTTACAGCGAAATGTTTCATGTTAACTGATTCAAATGCAGTCGTGGCACAAGATCTTAATATTTCCAGAATGCTTCATGTTCCATTATTTATAGCTCCCTCACTCCTTTCTTAATTTCCTTCACTCGTGATAACGAGAGTTTATTTCAATATTCCTTATCTGTGTTGCGTTTGCGTCCTTGAGGCCGGAAAATGCACATTGGTTCCGTATTTGTTTAGTTCTTTCAACCGGGTTATGGCTGTAAATAGCTCAATAATTACTTGTTAATGTGCATTGATGTGCTCATTGTAATTTGCGTTTTGTTTTATGAGCAAGTAATTCTTATTGTGTTTAAATTGCATTTTATTNAAAATAACCGTCACAAAATCCCAGTCACGCAAAATCCGTCACAAAATCTACCGATGACAATAACTTGAGTAAAAGTTCAACGAGTTGGTTGAAATTTGCTACACATGTTCTTTTTACCAATGCCCAGGCTAAGTTTGTTGGACAAGTTATCCGCCCAAGCGTTCACGAGCAACGCTCGCATAAACGTAAGCTTCAAAAAAGTTAAGACGAAAAGTGAAGCCTGTTACTTGACTTGTTTTGTTTATTTTTGTTATATATGTCAAATGTCACTTAATTCAATCTAACATTCTTTAACAATCATATTCATTAACTAAATTTTTCCTTATATTCAATACATATTTATTGTAAGATGGATGTTTTAATGATACAAATAACAATTTTCTTTTAATTTTTCCTTAACTCCGCAAGGTACAAACAGTTCGTTACTTTTAATTTTGTATCTTTTCTAAGTAGTTAGCAACGTATACGTACTTAGCAGTGTGATTTTATAATTTATATTTCATGAAAAAAGTAAGGAACTTCGTTCCTACCGGGTGTCCCTCGACACCACACGTATTTTTAGTAAAACTAACTTTCTTTTAATTTTGCCTTAACTCCTCCGCTATGTACAAATAGTTAGTTAGTATAACTTGTCTTTTCTAACTTCACCAAGTATAAGAAGTTAGCATGGTATGCTTAGCAGTGTGATTTTATATAGTTCATATTTAATAAAAAGCATAAGAAACCTCGTTCCTATCGGGTGTCCCGCGACACCACACGATATTTAAAAATATAAAATAAATGTATGTATTTGAATTGTTATAATACATTTAGTGCGGAAAGTAGCATTTTGCATGCGGGTGTGGAGTTTGCATCCCGAGTGATAGCGAGGGTAGTAAAACACACGAGCAATGCAAATGCCGTTTTCACACGAGTTGCGTATCGAACTTTATCTACGATTGTTAGATTTTAATAATAAATACAGAAACAAATAATAAACTTCCTGTATGTAAGTTGGTATTTCTCTTTATATAATATCAAGATAATATTCATTCATTAGTTGTATTTTTTNCTACATAATCTGGATTAGTTATTGACTTATTTCATCAACATGTTAATACTAAAAGCTATGGTACTTACAGCGAAATGTTTCATGTTAACTGATTCGAATGCAGTCGTGGCACAAGATCTTAATATTTCCAGAATGCTTCATGTTCCATTATTTATAGCTCCCACACTCCTTTCTTAATTTCCTTCACTCGTGATAACGAGAGTTTATGTCAATATTCTTTATCTGAGTTGCGTTTGCGTCCTTGAGGCCGGAAAATGCATATTGGTTCCGTATTTGTTTAGTTCTTTCAACCGGGTTATGGCTGTAAATAGCTCAATAATTACTTGTTAATGTGCATTGATGTGCTCATTGTAATTTGCGTTTTGTTTTATGAGCAAGTAATTCTTATTGTGTTTAAATTAAATTTTATTGATGGATGTCGATTCATAAATTGACAAGATTATATTTATATAAAAATATATCATACTTCATTAAACTTCAGAAGACTTTTATTTTGTATTATCACAGAGGTTATGGGCCATTAAAAAAAGTTATAAAAAAATAAAATAGAAAGTAAATAATTTAAATAACTTATAAATTACAATAGAGAAATGACTGATTCAACATGCGGAAAAACTAAATGAGATAAACAAATTTACAGATTAGAAGCCCTGGGATCTAGAAGCCAGATCTGAAGGCCACATCCAGATAGAGGAAACTCCGGGGTTGTCAGAGTTTGTCAGAGACAACTCTGACAAACTTTGTCATATATACGAGTTCATAA
>KZ654637.1:6481-18811 GCA_001010745.2 Gerris buenoi
ATATTTTTTTTTTATTAGGTATATCTACGGGCCGTTAAGCCCATGACAATGGACATAATTTTATATTTAGGAAAAAAAAAAAATTAAAAATTAAGTGAATTAATTTAGATATTATATCTAGTTAAAGACCAACAAATCAAAAGAAACATTTATTTTTATAAGAATAAATTTAGTTAACTTAACTTAGCAATTACAACCATTTCGAGGTAAGTCGTCGTCGACGTCATCGGGACACTACTCAACTGTATAAATAATAGATACATTAAAAAGTAATAATTACATTTGAAATTAAAAGAATAGGTCCTCAAACGTAAAATAATTAAGAGACTAAATAATTAAGAGGACTTGAAGTGAAGGTTTCATACAGGTTTTATTTTGTGTAACCACAGAAGCCATAAGGTTTGTTCCAGCCCCTCCTATTTGTACCGTCCTTTTTATCGTCCCGCGGATCGTTCGGGAATCGTTTAGGACAGGTTTTATACGCATGCGCTGACATTGTACTGTAATAAAATCATGTCATGTTGGAACGAGTTTTTTTTTTTTTTTTTTTTTTTTTTTTTTTTTTGTTTTTTTTTTTTTTTTTTTTTTTAATGCATAATCAACTAGTGAGTAAATATTTAATTTGTTGCAATAAAAGATATGTGTTTTTTTCGAACGTTGAAACATTTTGGGAAACACGGATTGTTTGTGAAAGATATCGCAGTTGGGTAATTTCGGTAAATGAATTTTTGAGTTTGCAAATAACGCTTCGTAGAGTAATAATTCATGGAAATTAAAATACTTTCTCTCTTGTATACACTACATGAGAAAGTATGTATGAGAAAGTAAAAAAAATTGTAATTAAAGTTAGGATTAATTTGTGAGGCAGAATTTTTAAGTTTTATTTGTTGTGTTGTGGTTGCAGTAATCTAGCTTCATCAGTGACATTGGTACACAATTGTAGAAGTTATTTGTTTATTACTTGTGAGATTATAATCGGCGCGATTTATTACCTGGTTATCGGTTTAATACCTTATAATGGGGAGATGAAAATAACATGAGGGGAATTCCCAATTTTTTTAAATTGAAATTTTTGTGTGCTCACATGCGTAGTGAGATCAGATTAATTTATTTTAAATTTTGAGTGGGGTATTGGAACAAACCTTATATTGTCCCACAGATCGTTCACAAATAGTTTAGGACAGGTTTTGGAACGGGTTTGTAATTATTTCGAACCGTATTAAAAACATTAGAGGAAACCTAACAGATAGGGAACCTTCCTGTTGACGTGAGATTATTGACATTACTGCGCATGTCGTACAACCTGGTTCTTTGTTTTGACTGACAAACGTTTGAACGATTGATGAACGATTGGCATTCGATCCTTGTTTAATTGTTTATGTTGGAATAGTTCGGATGACGGCACGTAAAGTTGGGTTTTGGGTTGGAACGGTTTTTATCCATTAAGCCGGCTTTACACCTTGCGATTTGTCGGTGCAATCTGGTCGGAACGATAAATCGCACCGATATATCGTAAGGTGTAAATGGAAATTGTACAACGATATCGGGGTTGGGGTTGGGTTGTATGATCGAATCAAAACCTATTCGATCTGTGAGATCGGCCGACAAGTCGGTGCGTGTAAACGGAGGTTGTACAACCTCCCGGCCAACTCCCTACGTAAAGTAAATTAAAAAGAAAGATCGGGTCAGAGATCGGGGTAAGAAATCGGTGTGGTGTAAACGCTCCCAGGTTGCAACGATATATCGTGCAATTTATCGTTCCTTCTGATTGCACCGACAAATCGCAAGGTGTAAAGTCGGCTTTACTCAGGCTTGTGATGATTCCGTGGTCTTTTCCCTGATTGGTTGAAACAAGATTACAGTCTGTCCCAAACAAGAGTTAGTGCGTTGACAGTGCGGGAAATCGAGTGATACTCAGATTGGCCAACCTCTCTGAGAGAAAAGATAAAGCCACAGCCACAAGGCCTGTAGGAGGGGTGAGGTCAGTGACATTTTTCTTTGCTTAGTTGGCCCGACCTTTTGTCCGGGAAAATCTCGAGCTCTCATTGACCCCCCACCCCATTTGCTAGTTTTTTCTGGCGCTATCAACGCACTAACTCTAGTTTGGCACAGACTATAATATATAAGCTAACATTTGTGCATTAGCCACTCCACACTAGATCGATTTTTGATTTATTTACAGTGAATTGGAGTACATCTAGATTGAAGTGAAATAATATAGATAAGTTTGAAGTTAAAAGATAAATATCATGTTGAAGAGTCGGGTTTTATGTGTAAATAGATGATTTGAATGAGGTGGTAGGTTTGCGCTATACTCATGCGTCATTATACTTTGTAAATCTGACTGCTCAGATTAGCCAACTTATGTAAGGGAAAAAATAAAACCACTAAGCGGTTATCTTAAGGTTATCCAGTGATATTTTTGTTTGCCTAGTTGGCCTGACCTACTACCCGCCAAAAGCTCGAGCTCTCATTGGCTCACCTCCCGTTTTTTTCTGATTTTCCCGCGCTGTCAGAATAACAAAGTATATAATGGTTAATGGTATAAGTGTATAATAATGCGATAGAACTGCTTTGTACAGATTATGCTATCCTTTTATATTATTACCTGCATGATGTCCCTATCTATATTGTTCTTATCTTATCTCTTATCTATGGTGTACTCATCTCTAAGGGAAGTAGATAAAACTCTCTTGCTTCACTTAATCAATATAAGCAATTTAACACTTGTTGGATAATGTTTCTTGTTATGCTAAACCAGAACCGTATTATTAACATTTATTATTTAAGTTGAATAAATAATTATTTTTAGATTGAAGGTTTCTTATGTGGACTTAAAGATTTTCTTATCTGGAGTTAGGTTTTGTTGGAATTAAAGTCCTTTTTAATTTCTTTTTAATTTTTTATTTTGTTTAACAAAGCTTTCGCCGAGGGAACCTGGGCTTCTTCAGTGTTTTGAATACTGTAAATTTAGAGAAAAATTTATAACTAANGGATTGTTATTGAATAGAGTTTACACAGCTAGAGATTAAGACTGGATTGTTATTGAGTAGAGTTTACAGTGCTAGTGATTAAGACTGGATTGTTATTGAGTAGAGTTTACAGTGCTAGTGATTAAGACTGGATTGTTATTGAGTAGAGTTTACAGTGCTAGTGATTAAGACTGGATTGTTATTGAGTAGAGTTTACAGTGCTAGTGATTAAGACTGGATTGTTATTGAGTAGAGTTTACAGTGCTAGTGATTAAGACTGGATTGTTATTGAATAGAGTTTACAGTGCTAGTGATTAAGACTGGATTGTTATTGAATAGAGTTTACACAGCTAGAGATTAAGACTGGATTGTTATTGAGTAGAGTTTACAGTGCTAGTGATTAAGACTGGATTGTTATTGAGTAGAGTTTACAGTGCTAGTGATTAAGACTGGATTGTTATTGAGTAGAGTTTACAGTGCTAGTGATTAAGACTGGATTGTTATTGAGTAGAGTTTACAGTGCTAGTGATTAAGACTGGATTGTTATTGAGTAGAGTTTACAGTGCTAGTGATTAAGACTGGATTGTTATTGAATAGAGTTTACAGTGCTAGTGATTAAGACTGGATTGTTATTGAATAGAGTTTACACAGCTAGAGATTAAGACTGGATTGTTATTGAGTAGAGTTTACAGTGCTAGTGATTAAGACTGGATTGTTATTGAGTAGAGTTTACAGTGCTAGTGATTAAGACTGGATTGTTATTGAGTAGAGTTTACAGTGCTAGTGATTAAGACTGGATTGTTATTGAGTAGAGTTTACAGTGCTAGTGATTAAGACTGGATTGTTATTGAGTAGAGTTTACAGTGCTAGTGATTAAGACTGGATTGTTATTGAATAGAGTTTACAGTGCTAGTGATTAAGACTGGATTGTTATTGAATAGAGTTTACACAGCTAGAGATTAAGACTGGATTGTTATTGAGTAGAGTTTACAGTGCTAGTGATTAAGACTGGATTGTTATTGAGTAGAGTTTACAGTGCTAGTGATTAAGACTGGATTGTTATTGAGTAGAGTTTACAGTGCTAGTGATTAAGACTGGATTGTTATTGAGTAGAGTTTACAGTGCTAGTGATTAAGACTGGATTGTTATTGAGTAGAGTTTACAGTGCTAGTGATTAAGACTGGATTGTTATTGAATAGAGTTTACAGTGCTAGTGATTAAGACTGGATTGTTATTGAATAGAGTTTACACAGCTAGAGATTAAGACTGGATTGTTATTGAGTAGAGTTTACAGTGCTAGTGATTAAGACTGGATTGTTATTGAGTAGAGTTTACAGTGCTAGTGATTAAGACTGGATTGTTATTGAGTAGAGTTTACAGTGCTAGTGATTAAGACTGGATTGTTATTGAGTAGAGTTTACAGTGCTAGTGATTAAGACTGGATTGTTATTGAGTAGAGTTTACAGTGCTAGTGATTAAGACTGGATTGTTATTGAATAGAGTTTACAGTGCTAGTGATTAAGACTGGATTGTTATTGAATAGAGTTTACACAGCTAGAGATTAAGACTGGATTGTTATTGTCTGAAGTTTACACAGCTAGAGATTAAGACTGGATTGTTATTGTTAGTGACTATAAATTACACTGCCAGAGATTAAGAATGTCAGGAACTAATAGTAAAACACTTATGTCTATTGAAAAAAGATAAAAAAAAAAAAATACAAGATAATTCAAAACACACGCCAAGGTAACCTGCCGGAGGTTATAGCAGTGTTGACAAAGACTGGATTTTTATTGACCGATAGAGTTTACATTAGGTTTGTTCCAACCACACTTCAAACTAGTTTCAAACTGTCCGACACAAGCGCATCGAACCAAAATTGAACTCCTGTTGCTAAAGCGCATGTAATCGGACAGTTCAAACTAGTATGAAACGTGGTTGAAACAAACCTATTACTAGAGATTAAGCGAGTTAAATTGATACACTTGTGGACCACAGGCTATAAGATTAGAGTTGGCACAATCAAAAGGCGGGAAAATTTTGAGGGAAACGATTTTATTGGTCCCCCATGTTGAATGCAACTTCAGAAAAAAATGNATTGAAACCTGACTTGCACAACAAGATTGATACAGAACTGGTGAAACAAAAAATAAATCATGACAGAGTGAGCAATTACAGAAGTTTTGAAGCTGGTGACACAGTTTGGGTGCTTCACAAAGACTCAAAGGGCTACTCCGCTGGAACCATTCTGGAAAGAAATGGGGATGTCAGCTACTCGGTAGATGTCGACGGAGTGACTTTGAAAAAACATGCCGATCAGCTTAGATCAAGAGTTACCGACGACGGTCTTCCCTAAGGGGGGAGATATGTGGTAACACTGTATTTATGTTTGTTTACCTTTGATTTGTTTATAATGTCAAAACTTGACATACATGTTTTTATATCTAAAATACACTTATGATTAACATTTAATAGTGAGTTATTTCAGTTAGTGACTATAAATTACACTGCCAGAGATTAAGACTGTCAGGAACTAATAGTCAAACACTTATGATATGAAATTATATAATGTCTATTGAAAAAAGATTAAAAAAATACAAGATAATACAAAACACGCTAAGGTAACCTGCCGGAGGTAATAGCAGTGTTGACAAAGACTGGATATTTATTGACTGATAGATTTTACATTAGGTTTGTTCCAACCACACTTCAAACTAGTTTCAAACTGTCCGACACAAGCGCATCGAACCAAAATTGAACTCCTGTTGCTAAAGCGCATGTAATCGGACAGTTCAAACTAGTATGAAACGTGGTTGAAACAAACCTATTACTAGAGATTAAGCGAGTTAAATTGATACACTTGTGGACCACAGGCTATAAGATTAGAGTTGGCACAATCAAAAGGCGGGAAAATTTTGAGGGAAACGATTCTATTGGTCCCCCATGTTGAATGCAACTTCAGAAAAAAATGCTCTACTCTACCCCCTGTTCCATAAAAAAAAAATATAACATGGCAACACTGATTTTCCCTTTTTATAACCCCAAAACTACCTCCACGTTTGTTGTTTCCCGCCTTCGATTGTGCAAACTCTAATCTTATAGACTGTAGTTTCGTAATATAATCTATTGTTAACTTAAGTATGTTTGTTCTACTATGTTTCTATTTGTTTTTGTTTGGTTTTGTTCTGATTCCGTTTTTGTTTTTGTTTGGAAGAGGAAAATTTGATACACGTCGCAAGGTAAAAGAAAATTAATGAAAAATCCCACCAAGATGTACGTTTTCAATGCCTTTGATAAATCTTTTTAATTCGACTGGCTTTCCAAATCAAAATATAATTGCGGAAAATACAAGGAGGAAAAACCAAATATATAATGAGAGGGCGCGGACACTTCTTTACGCAGACAAGTTGAAATATAACGAGCTCATTGATTCAGATTAAATAATTTCTTTGATTTTATGTTTAATTGTGTACTCGATATCAAATTACCCTAATTAAAAAGAAATAATCTTCCAATTAGTTTGGCACATAGCTTCCTTATTTTGGCACATAGCTTCCTCAACATAGCTTACTTTTGTTTTGCTTTGATGTATTGACTGTCATGATAGTTCTATCGTGAGAGTACGATCACCGTATAACGATATTTTATGACCGTAATGCGGTAAATCTTCCTCCATCATATTATAATATGTTAAAATATTTATATTTTCGACCGCGATATGTGTTCACACTTAAAATTGCTTTAAATTTGCATATACTCAAATACAAATGTATTAAATTATGATAAATAGATCTTAGTAGGGTTAGGACATCAATTTGGATGTACGGATTAAAAAACATCGATGTTTGGAGTTTCGATGTATCGACCAAATCGATGTTGACTCGAAGAAACATCTAATAAATGATGACAAAACCATGAAATAAATATACGATTTTCTTTCAACGAATTAAAATTTTAGAAGTCCGCAGTGACTTTTATTTCGCTCGTAGGATTATATATTGAAAGGTTTATGTCGATATATCGAACAAAAATCTATGGTTTCTTTCGATATATCGAAAGCATCTATATTTTCTTTCGTCAACATCGACAAAGTCAACAAATTATAGAATATGGGTGATTTGTGATTTTCTTTTTTCTTTGCTCGAATTATAAATATTAGAAGACCAGTGTCCTTTTTATTTTATTTTATTTTTTCACTCGTACGGTTGGGAGGTTTATGTCGATGTATCGAACAAAATCTATGTTTTCGCTTCTCTCGATGTATGGAAAACACCTATGTTTTCTTCTTTCGGTGTATCGAAAACATCTATGTTTTCTTGCGATGTATCGGGAACATCAATGTTTATTTTCGGTGAATTGAAAACATCTATGTTTTCTTTCTATTACTACGTTGACACATCGTTTTGGAAACGGGTTTGAAAACGATCCGCTAGTTCAAATTGCTGTATGAACGGAGATCGACAGATCGTATCGGTTTAGATCCGCTCCACCAAAAATACGTGATCGGAACGAGGAATCGGAATTCAAAACGCTCGTGTGAACAGGTCGTGGAGGGGATCGAGATATCAGGTTATTTTACTCTTTTCCACTTTTCAAGTTCTTTACTTTCGTGAGCTTCCGTTTCTTTTTTTAAACTGCTAAAACGTTATTAAACAAANTATTTAAATGTTTTGGTGCAACGAAATTTCGGCATCATCAAACAAATAAACAATTAATTTCAGGAGACGAAAGGATTCGAATCAATTTATCAGTAAAAAACAAATATGATACGAGACCATTGCAGATTGGTTTTCCAAATACTTAACGTATTTACTCTTATACGTCCGCAAGACTCAAGATACTGATCTGAAACATACTAGTAGCCGCTCATAACAACCCTAAATATACCTGATTCAATTCAGAGAAACCTCAGGTATTTTTTATTTACACTTACGTGACAATGGAATGGCGACGAATGGACACAGCGAATGATGGAAGAGTAGATTCTGTCAATGGCAAAAGACACATTTGTTTGGTTGGATGGCAAGACACATTGCTGTTCAAATGGAAACTTATAGTGGCTGAATCAATTTAAACAAATTTATAACGACGGCGTTTCAGTTGTTTTTGCTGAAGCACCTGACGCTTTAGTTGTTCCTGAAGCATCTGCCAGTTTAAGATGTTATTGAAGCACTTGACAGTTTGGTTGTAATTGAAGAACCCGACCCGAAGGTTTAACACAATATTTGGTTGGGTTGCAAGATAAATTGCTGTACAAATAGAAATATATAGTGGCCGAATCTATTGAAACAAATTTGTGATGACGGCGGTTCAGTTGTTTTGCTGAAGCACCTGACGGTTTAATTGGCACTGAAGCATCTGACGGTTTAGTTGTAATGGAAAATCCCGACGGTTTATTTGTTGCTGAAGCACCTGACGGTTTAATTGGCACTGAAGCATCTGACGGTTTAGTTGTAATGGAAAAACCCGACGGTTTATTTGTCGCTGATGCACCCGTTACCACATTGGATTCGAGTACCAGTGAAGCGATTCGTCGTTTACCTACTAGTCACTTAGAAAATTGATGCCAATTTGTCGAATCGTCCGTTTTGTGATATTGTCATTTTGATTGTGAAAGTTAAGATTGTCGTATTTGTTTCGATACTGAGAGAGGTGATTTTATATTCGTCAATGACTTAATTTATAGATTGATAAGTTATTATTATTTGAGCACTGAAAGACTTTCCCGAAGATTCCTTGAAGCCAGGTGTGAGGGGAAAAGACCCAGAAGGAGAAAGAGGACAACCTGGATGAACAACATCACATCCTCTCTAGCTCAAAGGGGAATGTCCCTACTACGTGCCCGCACCTTTTCCATGGGTAGGAGAGGGTGCAAAACGTTTTGGTGCACCTGAAAATATCAAGGTAAAAGAGGATCCGAATAGGTAAGTAAGTTGTTTTTGTGAACCGTCATGAAACGGACGAATCTTTCTCTCAAATTATTTAGCAGGAATTATGAATTTATGGATTCTGGTGATTTCTTCCAGTTGAAATGAAACTGAGTCATTTTTTACTGATGGCAAATGTAGACATACGAATCGTTTCCCAGAATTTCGGGATACGTTCTTGGCATTAATCACCGTGCATATAGAGATACCGTCGAGTTACCGAATCCTCAATTATATAATGTCCGTGAGAAGAATGAGACTTGGAAAAGTTGTGATATGTTTGCTGCACTATAGTTGCTAAAGAGAAAGTGTAATACGCTGTTGCCACTTCTAGGAAGCACTATCAAATTGGAGTCGAAACATGCTGGAAGAGTACGTTATCATATCTGATTCCGTTGCCATCTTTAGTCAAAACAGCTTAAATTTACTACTGTGAAAGTCTATGTGTCTCGTGAAATGATATATACTGTTTTCATCCCTGCAGAGAAGATTTTGTTTACAACTGCCGTTGTTCTTGAAAAAAAAATGTAAAGCAAATCATTTTAATCAATATATCCGTAAGATGGTGATGTTGAATGCTTTCTTCCAACTAAAATGCAACAACGATATACTGTTTGGACTGGTAGACATTGAGAACATGCTGATGGAGGTGATTGCAAGGTAGAGGAGTAACATTTTCGAGTTTACCAGAGTAAATAAATGCTATCTGACAACATATATCTGGGTTGAAATGGTGAGATTACTTTCAAAATATAAACTACTGGTGGAACTGACCCCCTTGCAAAAAGTCGTACACAAAGTCTGTCCATCGAGAAGCATACGGAGTCTGTCTACTGAGACTTGCACACAGTGCTATCCATCGAGACTTACACGAAGAAGATTCCTTTATTATTTTTTCATACTTCAATTAATATAATTTGAAAATGCGATGTTTTGCTTGTGCAAATGTTTGTTGGCTATTGTACGATAAAACTTTCTTGGTATGTTATTGAAAGCAAAAAGTTTAACTGTTTTGCTTGGAGGCTTGTTACCGATTGCTTGGTTCTGACGAAAATCCAACATGACGTCAAAACTAACAGATGTGAAGAATTGAAATGGCTTTATCAATGTTTTTTGGATGCTTGTTTGGTGTTGTTTTCCTATTTATATTTTTTATATTTAAGATGAACGAGAAGATTTGAAAGAATGTTGTGGGTTGTTTGGTTTGCAGGTGATAGCTGTTATTTCCATCTTGTTCATCGTTTTGTCCACCGTGGCTTTGACTTTAAACACGATTCCTCAAATGCAGGTCAACGACTCTACGGGCGCACTTCAAGACAACCCGCAGTTGGCGATGGTCGAAGCCGTTTGTATAACGTGGTTCACATTAGAGTACCTGCTGAGGTTAGGCGCGTCTCCCAACAAATGGAAGTTCTTCAAAGGTGGTTTAAACGTGATTGACCTTCTCGCCATCATGCCGTACTACGTTTCATTATTCCTCGTGGAGACCAACAAGAACGCCAACGACCAGTTTCAAGACGTGAGAAGAGTCGTCCAGATCTTTAGGATTATGAGGATATTAAGGATATTGAAATTGGCCAGGCATTCGACGGGTCTTCAAAGTTTAGGATTCACTTTGAAAAATTCTTATAAAGAGTTAGGACTTTTAATGTTATTCTTAGCCATGGGTGTCCTTATATTCAGTTCTCTGGCTTACTTCGCCGAAAAGGAGGAGCCGGGTACCAAGTTCATTTCCATACCGGAAACGTTTTGGTGGGCAGGTATCACCATGACGACGGTGGGTTACGGCGACATTTACCCCATGACTCCCTTAGGTAAAGTCATCGGGAGCGTTTGTTGTATCTGCGGCGTACTCGTCATTGCACTGCCCATCCCCATTATAGTCAACAACTTCGCCGAATTCTACAAGAACCAGATGAGGAGGGAGAAGGCTTTGAAGAGACGCGAAGCGCTGGAGCGAGCGAAGCGAGAAGGTTCCATCGTCTCGTTCCACCATATCAACCTTAGAGACGCCTTCGCCAAGTCCATGGACCTCATAGACGTCATCGTCGATACTGGTAAACAATTTTTCTGTTATTTTTAAAAATTATTCTAAACCGCAGATGAACTGTTCAATCGAAATAATTATAAGAGTGTCGATATAACATCCGTATTCCTTTGATAATTTGCCATTTTATTTTTTAAATTGACTCTATTATCCCGGTAAATCCACTTAACTTCTCTTCCCCACTAATTATAGGTCATAGAGTATAAAGCAGCTAACGATAGAAAATCAGTAATTTCATAGATCCTATACTAAATAAACACAAGTAATTTTATGTATCAAGAATTACCAGTAAAAGATTATTCTTCCAGAAACTTCCAGAAACGAAACGGTTTTCATAAATATATAAAATAGGTAATACGTTTTTGGTAATTCTCAATACTCACTTGAATCCTTGATAATCAGACGTTTACTGTGACAAACATAATCTCTTTCATATTTACCTGCTCAATCAATGAAATCAAATGACTCTCCAATGCGAGCCGCTTCTATAATTGTGTCCAATGATTCATCCCTACTTCCAGCTCAAACTTGTTAAGAATTATATTACCGAAACCGAGTAATTTTTTGTAACCGACATTTTTAATTATCTTTATTACTAAGATAGTTTACTTAGTTTGTCCTTAATCAAATTTTTGTGAAAGTAACCACAAAATGAATTGCACAGTTGTTATATACAACATGTTATAATATAAAAATGCCTGCGTTCGTATATTGTCATGTTCAAGACAATATAGCCATCCTTTGCCGATTTAAGTTTAATTTTTACTGGAGGTTCGATTCTGTAACTTTTTTAACATGTATCCAAATTGGATATATACCATACTAGGGTATACATCAAATATATTGTTATATTATAATGTAGTGAATCTGTATAGAGATGTCAGCGCTATTTGTGGTCGAATACCGAACTACTCTGAGATTTAGTTATAACGATAACAGAGGTAAAACTTCTTTAACTATTTGTTATTTAGTTGGTCGGACATGATTTTATTACAGTCGCTACAATGTTAGCGCATGCGTGTAAAATCTGTCCTAAACGATTCCCGAACGATCCGCTGGACGATGCAAAGGACGGTACAAATAGGGAGGTTGGAAGAGACCTATAATCACATGAAAAGAGTTGGCTTCCAAGTTAAAGAATCGGCCTCCAGGCGGCGCATATGTGCATCACAATGTATTGCCACGTTCTAATCAGTTCCGCAATATTAGATTTTTACAAAGATTTATAAAGCGTAGACTCCAGCTGTAAAAGCTCTTTTTAGGGTTTCGTTGGTAAAACCAAAAAGAAGAAACCCTTATAGTTTCGTTCCTGTGTCTGTCCGTCTGTCACTCTGTACGGTTCCAATAACTTTTGAACCAAAAGAGATAAAAGCGTGAAACTTAC
>KZ654639.1:0-13100 GCA_001010745.2 Gerris buenoi
AACAAGCTATATTTCGATCAATATAGATTTAGTTTAAAGGGCCCGCGTAGCTGAGTGGTTAGCGCCCTAGCTCTGAAACCAAGGTCCAAACCCCGACGTGAGTTCGAATCCCGAAGGGGTCAGACATGTTTCACACTGATGATCTCATCGGGTAGATGAGTAAAGTGGTCGGATAACCCCCCCGTCCTGTAATGACCCATTGAGCTGTCGAACGGGACTAAAATGAAAAAAAAAAGAAAAAAAAGTAGGTTACGTCTAATCAGGTTATATTTATGTTTTGATTTCTCGTATTTCAGCGATAAACATAAATATATTATTAAATATTATTCTGTTAGTCATTTTGTAGTATTAAAAACATTTGAATTATTATTATAGTTACATAGTTATAGAAAGTTATTATAGAAATCAAAGAAAACATAGTTGGGATTGATGAATTGCACATTTAATTTACATTATTTTTACAATAAGATTTTATAAAACTTTTTTATTGTTTTTAAAAGTCATTGTTCAAATTAAAGGTATAAACATTTGTAAATTTAGTTATTAATACCTAAATATATAGATAAATCGAAATCTTAGGTTTTATTTGTGTTGATTTACTCCCTTATAGAGGAAAAATCTTGTACGTACCACGGGAGCAAAAAGTCATAGTACCCTTGCTATAATTAACTCCCTCGGCTAAGCCTCGGGATTAAACTTCATGGTTCCTGAGGCGTAGCCGAGGGAACCATGAAGTTTGTACATAATTTATGGGTTGAAAATTATAATATTAAATAGACAAATAAGTAGAAAGTATGCAAAAGAATTAGGGNATGTTTTTGATCTATTCTCTGAGCCATGCAGCCAATAGCTATGCCCATCAATCGTGCACCTCTTTCTATGACTGCCTTACTAACTTCATTAATAATATGAAAATCTTGTACTTTGATGGGCGTTTTCTCTTCTTTACCGTATAGTTCTTCTTGTAGCATATCAAGGGTTGATTTCTGTCGGTAATATTTTTTAATCGGTTTGCAAAGAATGCAGTTACCGGATTGCTCTTCCCTTAAACATATAGGAAATATAAATAAGATTTATAAATACATTAATATGGAAAATTTATAATTATACTTATTAATTTAATCTACGAGATTGTTTAATAAAGACTCATCTTAGAGATTCGAGCTAGCGCTTAGGTACTATACTCTGTCTACCAGACTTTTCTGGTAACCATATGACAATAAAACATGGTAACAATAAAACCTACCATAAATCTCATTACTGTATCTCAAAGACAGGGCTGTCGCATCTATTTAACTGCAGTTATGCTAAAAAAAAAAAAAAAATCGTTTAACAAGGCAATAGTCATCACCCACCTTCTTCAATTTCAAGAGAATTTACTCTCGGTTAGTTACTCGAAGGCAGACAGTCAATGTTGAGTAGGTACAACAACAGTTTCGTAGACATTAATAAAGGAGCGCACCTCTCGAAAACGAGCTAGTAGGAAAGCAGAAACTGCAAGGTCTCATGTTGTGAATGCAGTGCCAAACCTCTGGCTTGCCAAAATATAACATTTATCCCCCACCCTCTGTACAGTCCAGATCTCTAACCTCCTCCGACCTAATGAGACGTTTTTTGATGCCGAACTGGACGCACTTAAGGCTCTACAGGCGACGAAACACTGCCACGTGTTTACGTAGATACTAACAGCCCTTAGTTTAAGATAATATCGATGAGTTTCCTGGTGAGTTTTATTGAACCCATATGGTTGCTAGAAAACTCTGGTAGACGGTGCAATGAGCTCTTAGTTCTAATATCCAAGAATTTAACATCGATCCCTCGTAATAAGAAAATTATGTATTAATTTTAGCACCACAAAGAACGACATTACGCTGTAAGATATAAAACACATTCTTTCAAAGTAACGTATGTCATTTCTGAACCTAGAGGTAATCTGTAGTTACATCCACAAGTTTTCAGCTGAAGTATTGTTATTTATTTAAATTGTTTGTGTTTATTTTTTATTAAGAAGAGAATAAAATAAACATTCGTATACCTACTCCTCTAATTTAGAGATTAATTTAGTTGGAAATGAGTATGGTTCTTTGATTGCCTCATAGAGTTTTGAAGAACAGAACATATTTCTCTGCCCAAGATAAACCAATGTTTGTCTTACTATCTCTCCAACGTACATTCCTGCTGCCATCTTTTCCATTCTAAAACAAAATAGTAAACAGGGATTAATCTAAGAAAAATTAATTATTAAAATATTCATTGTTTACCGAGTAATTATTCAGTATTCGGTTCTCATTCCTTTCTTTTGATAGTCCCATTCTTCATCTTTGTGAGACATCTTAGAAAGAATATTACCCAGGAAATAAATATCTGAATAGTACACTTATTTCAACGAGCTATACAAAAGAATATTGAATTACTAAAATCTATTTATCTCCAGTAGGGACGAAAATAACTATTATAAATAGTAATAGTGTCTGTACGAGTTCATAATTACTTAGCCCAGTGTTTTCAATTTATTAGTTTTCGAGTTTTTGTTGTTACAATTGATTATTTTTTTATAAAATATATCATAAAAATAACTTCTCCTCCGTTGAGAATCGAACCTAGCCTTTCTCCGTCCGCGTTTAAAGCTATTTTTTCAGGAGCTAGATTTTTACGGGGGAATCGGCTTATATATATTTACGCGTTATATTCATATTTAAATGTTCTACATTTTAAAATTATTTAATCAAAATTGTCGAAATGTTTTCAATTAATAATATTTTTTCAGATTTATTGGGGGTAGCGCCCCCAAATTTGGGGCTAGATATAAATTCTCGATTTAGCCTCGGGGTGTGATGTTTCTGAACATGTATGCCAAATTAAGTCAAAATCGTCCAAGAAGTTCATGGTCCACTTGTTTACACAGACGACACCTTTTTTAGACTTAAGGAACCTCAAACTGTTTAACATAAGACAATACTAAAAAATATACTTATTATTTATAAATTTCTTTGTTATCTTTTCCCTCCAAGTAATTTTGAGTTTTATTTTTTTATTTCTCCAAAAATCTCCAAAAATCAAAGTTGCTAGGCGAGGGAAATTATTTATATTATTATTATTAATGCCAGCCCATTGGAGATATTGTTCTTGTTGTGTTATGTTAATTCGGCTAGGTATAGTTCTTATGTATTACGTTTGTGAAGTTATTGTAGTGAGAAATGTGAACGAAACATGGGGGCAGCGGTAAAACTTTAAACGTGAGTTTGAATTTGTTTTTGATGAGTTTGTTTTGATTTTTTGAAGTGTCAAAAAAAAGAAGTAAACAATGAGTAATACTGAAGAAAAATCGAATGTTAAATTTAAAGAAAGAAATGAGGTATGGTCTAACTCAACCAATTATTCGGGTAATCCGGTATCTCCANAAAAACAAATAAAACTACGACATTGATAACGCGAATCCATATAGTTATTTCAGTTGAAATGTAAATATTGTGACGTTTTAGAAAACAGAAATACGCGGCAATCTTTAATAACCTTATGCTTACGTAGAATTGTCACCTTGTTGTGATTGTCAGAGGCCAAGGTCAGAGGCATCTAGCGGCAAAAGTATGCAACAAGCTTTAGGGAATACGCAGCTTAATAAATCAAAATGTAAATCGACTCTTTTCTGCATAATAATTCTGCATAATATACAAAATATGTACCTACCCATTTGTAATATATAAACGCTTATAATTTTTAAACTATTAAATTTATTTTGATTGGACATGTTGCATTTAGTCTTTATGTTAAATAGTTTCTATAGAAATTATTTAGCGATAAAGTTTGAGTGTTCGAAAGTCTATATTCCAAAATCGCGGCATATATCAAATCAAAATTCAGAGGAAATGGTTGTCTTAGAAAGAGGTATAATTGATGCTATATCCAGCTTAATCAGAAAAATTTTCGAATTTTTACTGATGGCAAAATGATCACTATTTTATAATTTTCTGGACGGCACAACTAAATGTAAGGACTGATTTTTTTACTTTCTAGCTTAAAAACTATGGGGGTTGTCCGTGACAAGACAGACAGCAAGCTGAAAACAATTTTTTAGTTTGTTTGAATACAATAATTTTTCATATTCCTTCGGTGAAGGTGAGGAAAAATGATAGTGCTTATCAAATGTAAAGACAAATATTGTAGAAAAAAGAGTTTTAAAATGGTTCATACGACAATTGGCTTAATTCTACAGGTAACATGTTCCACAGGTGACATATTCCTCTATTGCTAAAAAAGGAATAAATTTACCTTTATGAATGCCAGTGTGTTTGTCCTTGAGTACGCTGAACTCGTAGATTGGCCCGAACTGTTCAAAAATCGGTCTGAGATGTTCTTCCTCAAGAGTCCTTGGAATTTGACCGACGAAAAGTTTAACCATATCCGGACTAGGACTGACATCTCCACTGACAGTTCCAATACTACTTCCTTTGCACAGTTCCCGACCGTTATATAATATTTTGCTAACGTCGAGCACCATGATTTCTACTTCCTAATAAGATTTGTAAATTAAAAAACTACAGAAATTAGTTCTTTTCGTAATAAATGTCTTCTAAAGTATTAACCGTATAAAAATAAGATTTGAAGAATGATAACTATGTAACCATCCGCAATAAAAAAGCGATTATATTAACAACAGCAGTCTTTTCGTTACTACTAACTAATTTTTTCTTGAAATTAAGATACTTTTATCACAGTTGGAATAAACTATCGGTTTTATTAGGTCAGTTAGGTTGTTTCAGCAAAACTGATTTATTATTGCACTCATAAATTTTCTCTTTGGTCGATTTGGTTTTGTATATTGATAAGTGTTAAATTTTTAACACTGATGTTAACATTTAAAGCACATCAAACATAAATATAATATTATACCGACATTAAGACACTAAATTAAGTTCATTAAGAAGCCGAGGCAGTATTATTTTCAATATAAGTAAAAATTTAATATATATTAAAAAGCGATTCAAAATGTATAAATGAAATAGAGTTAAAAAGCCTGTTCTAGCTGTTAATACTACTAAATGGAAATCTAATGGCAAAGAACTTAAGAATGGATTGAGTACTTGCTACGATATATTGTTTTTTTTTTCTTTTTTTAAACGTACGAAATATCAACTAAATATAAGAAAGAATGACACCTAGACAAGAGACGAAGACGCACGACAAACACAGGACCAGACAAATACAAAGACTGAGTGTAGGGGTGGTTGTGAAGTGGGGTAGGAGCTCATGGGGGCGGCAGCCTGGGGGCGGGTGGGGGCACAAAACCATTCACCCCCTCCCCCTACCTCACTCTACACTCTGCTGAACTAACTGAAAACACATCACTCAACATTTTTAAAAAGTATCTTTTAGCTCTGTCTCCCTCACACTCAGTGATTAAATTATAAACTAACTCATTTACTTTGTTTGAATTGAATTGTCAATATTTTTTGTCTTTTCTGCTCGTATTTCCCTTCCCAGCATACCGAATATAACGGAAGCTATGTGAAAAATCAAAACAATTTTGACAAAAATAAAATACCATGTATAAAGTGTGGCACATAGCTTCCTCACATCCTAATACGTATTTTATTGATTTTACGCTTTTACAAGCCATTATTGTCTGATAGTCCAGGAAATAGCGTGCAAAAAAGTGCCTGACTACCATCAAGCTAGAATTTTGTGTATAAGTAAACGTTTTGGTGCCTTTAAAGAGTATGTGGCTGTTTGTCTGCGGGACATAGCTTGGTAATAGGCAGTTGAAAAAAATAAACCGGTAGAGAGCGGCCATGTCCAAGGGCAGTCCTAGCACCAAGTTCTGGGAGGGGTAATCAACACATTACTACCCCCCTCCCCCTATAAACTTGAAGTATTCTATAAGCTCCTAAAAAGAACTCTATTCAATTAATAGGTCTAATCAGTGACAAGTCAAAGTTAGAATTAAAATAAATTCTTTTTAAGATAGATAAAGAAGGGTGTAATACAAACATAAGTTGAATAAATCACATGTTTTAAATAATGGTATAACCCCCGAACTATCAGTATTCGGTGATGCCAACTCGAGTCGGTCTTTTACCACATCAATGTACCCAAATGCTCCACTCCTTATCACCTTGCACCCTACTAACACATTTGTCATTATCCCCATGTTTTTTCTTCTAACATNAAATCTCCAAAAATCAAAGTTGCTAGGCGAGGGAAATTATTTATATTATTATTATTAATGCCAGCCCATTGGAGATATTGTTCTTGTTGTGTTATGTTAATTCGGCTAGGTATAGTTCTTATGTATTACGTTTGTGAAGTTATTGTAGTGAGAAATGTGAACGAAACATGGGGGCAGCGGTAAAACTTTAAACGTGAGTTTGAATTTGTTTTTGATGAGTTTGTTTTGATTTTTTGAAGTGTCAAAAAAAAGAAGTAAACAATGAGTAATACTGAAGAAAAATCGAATGTTAAATTTAAAGAAAGAAATGAGGTATGGTCTAACTCAACGAATTATTCGGGTAATCCGGTATCTCCACCAGAGCAATTCACGTTTCGAAGTGAAGACTGGCCTCGTAGGCTTAAGGCTTAAACGGTTTGAACGATATCGAATATGTTCAGGACTTTCAGAGCAGTCAGAGGAGCGGCAAGTAAACAAGTTTTTAACAACACGGTGGAGTGGATGATGTTTTAGAAGAAATAGAACAATCCGAGAAGGAGTTAACCTTTTTCAGTTCTCTGGTATTACGGTTTAATATCTATTACGTCAGTAAGAAGAGCGTTATTTACGAACGCGCTAAATTCAACCACCGAGTACAGGAACCTGAGGAACCGGCGAAATGTTTTATTTAGGAGTTGATCCGATTGATATCAACTTGCGAATATGGGGCGTTGGGTGAAGATCTGATCCGGGACCGCATTGTGGTCGGTATTCGGGACAGCAAGTTGTCTGAAGTGTTGCAAATAGACTGACCCTTGTTAAGGCAGAGCGAAAAGTCCGGCAAGCTGAAGACGTAAAACGCTAACAAGCAGTTGTTCGGGGCAACCACCCTGAGTTGGGCGAGGTAGATTGAATCAAAGATTCGCGGAACCAACCTCAAGACATAAACAAACGAAACCAAACGTATGAACAAAAGTGTACCTCGTGCGGAGGCACGCATGCCCCTAGTCGCTGTCCTGCGTGGAAGTCCTGGTGTAGCCGATGCCAGTTAAGAGGTAATTGGGCAAAATGCTGTCCTGGAAGGAGCCAGAAGGTCAACTACGCCAACGGACAACCTTCGGACAGCGAGGAAGGTTCGGAAGCCAGTCACTATTTAAGAGCGATTGGGGCTTCAGGAGCAGATCCGTGGAAAACAAAGATTAAACTACTGGGGCAACAAGCAGAGCTTAAACTTGACCCAGGGGCTGATGCCACAGTGATAGGAGTTAAATTTTATCACCTTTTAGGGTCATCTACATTAAAACCAGTGGATAAAGTGTTGCAAGGACCGACAACAATGAGGATGGAGGTGACAGGAAGGTTTTGTTGCTCTCTAAAGTGTAAAAAGGCTCTTCTTAAGAAGAAGGCTTGGAGGAGGGGATATAACATCCTTAGGCATGTTAGCGTGGCTAAATATGCGTTGGAACAAGTTCCACCAGAAAGGAAAAGAAATCCCTGTTTGAAGGATTGGGCAAACTGGTTGTTGAATACCAGATTAAGTTGAAGGAGGGATACAGGCTGTATTCGATCAAGGTCCCAAGGCGTGTAGTTTTTCCCCTTCTACAGAAAACCAAGGAAGAACTGCCTCGATTAGAGAAAGAGGAAGTCATATCGCGAATAGAGAAACCCACTAAGTGGTGCGCGGGACTCGTCGTCATTCCTTAATCTGATGGGTCGGTTAGAATATGCATAGACTATACCGAACTAAATAGAGCAGTGATGAGAGAGCCTCATATACTACCTCCAGTCGAACAATGTGTGGCTATAATTGGGGAAGGTGTTGAATTTTCGAAGCAAGATGCCAAAAATGGGTACTTTCAAATAGGACACTACAGGAAGGTTCTCGCCCGCTTACAAAGTTTCTTACCCCATTTGTAAGGTTTATGTTTAATCGGTTACCCACGGTCATCACTAGCGCCAGTGAACACTTTCAACTAAGAATTTCCGTGGCCTTTGAATTTAGAAGGAGAAGAGGGAGTAGTCAACCTTATGGATGACGTGTTGGTAGTAGGTAAAACCTTGGGGAAGCACGATCGTCGTCTGGCAAGGGTGTAAGACAGGTTGCAGAAGGTTGGAATTACATTAAATTGGAAGAAATGACAGTTCAGGAAGTTGGAAGTAAAATTTCTAGGTTACGTGGTCGGAGCAAAGGGGTTATCTGTAGATCCTAGCAAGGTAGAAGCTATCGTGAAAATGAACGAAACCGTTAATTAATAGATTAGTTAGTCATATATTACTCCAAATCAAAGTGTTCCCCTATCAAGGGACTAACTGCCATCAACTTGCTATTGGTCTACTGACTAATTTAGTTCCCAGGATCTTGAAAATCACATTGTCCACCAAAAAGGGGCGGGACATGGCCGCTCTCCAACGGTTTTTTTTTTTTTTTTTTTTCAAATGCCTATTGCTAAGTTATGTCTCGCAGACAAACTTAGCAGACTACATAATCTAAAAAGGCCTCAAACATTTACTTATACACAAAACCCTAACTTGATGTTAGTCAGACATTTTTTTGCACGCTCCTGGACTAAAATTTATTTAATTTTTTCCCACGTTTTTTTAATACCAAAATTATTATTTATTTATTTTTTCTTCCGAGCTTACCAGAAGCTATGTGATCGTTCTGAAGAACGAAAAAAATGTAGGTCTCCGATTTCAAAAATTCCAAGACTGAAATCTGTTTCAGACATCAGGGAACATTTTTGGTTTCGTGTTTGTGTGTCGGACTGTCGGTCGGTCGGTCTGTCATTCAATTTTTGTGAACCAATATATCTTAAAAACTCTACTAATGAAATTAGAATGGTAGGTCATAATTAGCTCATCGTTGGTCCCATATAAGTGTCAGCCTTCTGCGTTATTTGTTTTCTTTCCCATGCGCACAAACATATATTTATTTACACCTTCAAAAGTACTTATCAGATTTGTACGAAACTTTTATAGTTTATTGAAAGTTGTTCACAGATAGCCCTAGATTAATTTGAACCGTCTGCGCTCTTTAACTTTTGCTAAATTGATACTTTAATTGGGGCCTGGGTGGCTCAGAGGCTAGCGCGCTTGCCGTGTGATAACGATTTAAATACCTTTTCTGACTTGGCAAATTCACACCCCAAAGAGTCCAAAATTAAATGTATTGTATGTAAATGTGTTTTATACAAATTCGTATCCTTGTGCTGCGACGCTCAAATGAAAAAATAATATTTTTATTTGAATTAAGTTTGTGGTGTGAATTTGCCCAGTCAGAATTTTCTGACTTGGCAAATTTAAATTTAAATACCTTGGAAGGTATTTAAATTTAAACGTGTAGAGTGATTTTGGAAAGAGAATAGAGAGAGAGAAACAGACAAACATCATTTTCTTGCACTGGATAAATTAGACCTAGTGGAACTTACTTGGACAGTGGGAGAGACTTGGCTAAACCTATGATCTCACTACTTTTTACGCGAGACTTGGCTTATTTTTTTACACTAGTGTTTTAGTTAGGTAAGCTATACCTAGGACTCATGAAAGCATAAATTAGATATATTTAGAAAAATCTATCATAACCTATAATATTTGATCTGTGACGACGTGTAGGCATGTCAGAAATAAAAAAAACAATGGTTGAGTTGAAACAGGTTGTTATCTGAGTCTAATTGAAAGAATTATTATTAAATTTAATAAAATGTAGTGAGTTTTCAAATATTCTTACTTTAACCTATTGAAATAGATACTTTATAATTTAATTCAGGCTAAGGAAATGATACAACTTTTTCAGTCCTCATTTCAGACTTGGATTTTATAGAAAAAAGTACACTTTAAATTTTATCCTTGGCGTTAGAAAAAAATTTAAACCCTTTTGATGTGAGAAAATAAAAACTTTTATTTCTTATATTTAAGTATTTTATAGTTTTGCTAAGTTATGTCTCGCAGACAAACTTAGCAGACTACATAATCTAAAAAGGCCTCAAACATTTACTTATACACAAAACCCTAACTTGATGTTAGTCAGACATTTTTTTGCACGCTCCTGGACTAAAATTTATTTAATTTTTTCCCACGTTTTTTTAATACCAAAATTATTATTTATTTATTTTTTCTTCCGAGCTTACCAGAAGCTATGTGATCGTTCTGAAGAACGAAAAAAATGTAGGTCTCCGATTTCAAAAATTCCAAGACTGAAATCTGTTTCAGACATCAGGGAACATTTTTGGTTTCGTGTTTGTGTGTCGGACTGTCGGTCGGTCGGTCTGTCATTCAATTTTTGTGAACCAATATATCTTAAAAACTCTACTAATGAAATTAGAATGGTAGGTCATAATTAGCTCATCGTTGGTCCCATATAAGTGTCAGCCTTCTGCGTTATTTGTTTTCTTTCCCATGCGCACAAACATATATTTATTTACACCTTCAAAAGTACTTATCAGATTTGTACGAAACTTTTATAGTTTATTGAAAGTTGTTCACAGATAGCCCTAGATTAATTTGAACCGTCTGCGCTCTTTAACTTTTGCTAAATTGATACTTTAATTGGGGCCTGGGTGGCTCAGAGGCTAGCGCGCTTGCCGTGTGATAACGATTTAAATACCTTTTCTGACTTGGCAAATTCACACCCCAAAGAGTCCAAAATTAAATGTATTGTATGTAAATGTGTTTTATACAAATTCGTATCTGTCCTGCGTGGAAGTCCTGGTGTAGCCGATGCCAGTTAAGAGGTAATTGGGCAAAATGCTGTCCTGGAAGGAGCCAGAAGGTCAACTACGCCAACGGACAACCTTCGGACAGCGAGGAAGGTTCGGAAGCCAGTCACTATTTAAGAGCGATTGGGGCTTCAGGAGCAGATCCGTGGAAAACAAAGATTAAACTACTGGGGCAACAAGCAGAGCTTAAACTTGACCCAGGGGCTGATGCCACAGTGATAGGAGTTAAATTTTATCACCTTTTAGGGTCATCTACATTAAAACCAGTGGATAAAGTGTTGCAAGGACCGACAACAATGAGGATGGAGGTGACAGGAAGGTTTTGTTGCTCTCTAAAGTGTAAAAAGGCTCTTCTTAAGAAGAAGGCTTGGAGGAGGGGATATAACATCCTTAGGCATGTTAGCGTGGCTAAATATGCGTTGGAACAAGTTCCACCAGAAAGGAAAAGAAATCCCTGTTTGAAGGATTGGGCAAACTGGTTGTTGAATACCAGATTAAGTTGAAGGAGGGATACAGGCTGTATTCGATCAAGGTCCCAAGGCGTGTAGTTTTTCCCCTTCTACAGAAAACCAAGGAAGAACTGCCTCGATTAGAGAAAGAGGAAGTCATATCGCGAATAGAGAAACCCACTAAGTGGTGCGCGGGACTCGTCGTCATTCCTTAATCTGATGGGTCGGTTAGAATATGCATAGACTATACCGAACTAAATAGAGCAGTGATGAGAGAGCCTCATATACTACCTCCAGTCGAACAATGTGTGGCTATAATTGGGGAAGGTGTTGAATTTTCGAAGCAAGATGCCAAAAATGGGTACTTTCAAATAGGACACTACAGGAAGGTTCTCGCCCGCTTACAAAGTTTCTTACCCCATTTGTAAGGTTTATGTTTAATCGGTTACCCACGGTCATCACTAGCGCCAGTGAACACTTTCAACTAAGAATTTCCGTGGCCTTTGAATTTAGAAGGAGAAGAGGGAGTAGTCAACCTTATGGATGACGTGTTGGTAGTAGGTAAAACCTTGGGGAAGCACGATCGTCGTCTGGCAAGGGTGTAAGACAGGTTGCAGAAGGTTGGAATTACATTAAATTGGAAGAAATGACAGTTCAGGANGCCCCCGCCAAGTCGAGCACGGCCGTTCCATCTTTTACTGGAACCAACTCACGGCAATTTGGACTCCCCTCTATTGTCCCATTAAAGATAATTAGATAAATAAAATTAATTTTAATTTAAAGTTCATGACAAACTGGACCGGAGTTAAAAATTTCACACCTCTACCCATAGTAGTTCATAAGATATATGAGCCTAAAGTTTTGTTATTTCGTCACTCATTCAATCACTCACTCATACAAATGTTTACCCACTTTCGCTATAGCTAGAGACTTGGGGTTTTCGCCATTCGACGCGCCATGGCGCATTGTGAAGCCGAAAAATTTCCAAAAATTCACTTTTTGGATTCCTTCCCCCCTTAAAATAAGAAAAACGATCGTAGCTGTATTCAATTTTTTTTAAAAATTAACGCTTTGTCGAATTGAAAAACTGATTGCACAAACCGGTACTGATTTTTAATGATCTACAATTTTGGTCATAGGACATTTTGTCGTATCTCTATCGGTTGTACACTATATGGGGCTATTTTGGTTTTAATATTTTCAATTTTTCCCTTTGAGCTCTCATATCTTTGGCAATAATTGACCGATTTTATTTCTGATTTTTGGGCTTTAATCTGTCACTAATGCCCTTTAAATTAAGAGTTTGATATGTTTTTAACTCGTCCTATTACCTGAGAAATTGAGAGTAAACTTTGTCCCGATTGCCGTGGTCACGTGACCACTATTTTGGACTTTTCTATTGTGTCGTATATCATTTGAAAGGCCTCGATTTGTATGTTAAGGCTATTATATTTGTTTATTTTTATAAGAATTTGTACCCGTACTTTTGTACCGATTTATTATTTTGTTGCAGGTAAAAGGGTTTAAATAATTTTCTTATAATTTTTTAAGTGGTTTATTTTTCTTTATTAGGTTATTTTATGCCTTATTGGATTGTTTGTTTATTTCCATATAATTTTAGTACCCCAGGGTACACAGGTAAAAATGTTAAAATTGCTCTTACAATATAATGATGTATATTGTTGAAAAGCTCTTGAAAAGTGCAACAACTATTGTTATTTAATAAGTTGGGTTATTTTTATTTTTTTTTAGGATAAATTGAAAATAACTGTTTTCTTTAGTTTTTTTTTT
>KZ654640.1:0-15187 GCA_001010745.2 Gerris buenoi
TTGGTTTCATCTTTGTTCTAATTACTTCAAGGTCAAACCTTATATTAACGCGACTGTTACTTTCTTTAAATTTGTTGAACTGTTCTAAAATTATTCTAAAACCACTGCCATTATAGGTATCTTTTCTAATAAAAATATATAACCATTTTTATATATTATTATGTACACATTATTTTTTTAATAACTTAGATGTAGAAGAATGTTGTAATATCAAGGAAATGTGTACTAATATTTCTTGAATTTGAGCAGGGAGTAGCCCACGATAAGAGTCCCTCTTAACTTGAATACAAAGAATAGTGTGTTAAGAAAATCAAAGAGTCTGGCTTTTATAGTGATTTTTATCATTTAACAGATATTTTCCTTTTGTTATTTAGTTTATTTGAAGGAAAGATCCCTTGAGGCAATGATGATGTATTGATCTGATAAGGCTTTCTCTTTCGTCTCCTTTTTCATTCTATTTTATATTTTTATATATATTTTTTTTATTATTACTTTTTGGGAAGGTGGAGGATATAAAAACTAATCTTTTATTANCCCCCCCTACCTAGACTTAATAAATCACAGAATGTAATCCACACTAAACTTCTGTTGGACTATTACAGAGTTGTGCCTTCAGATCTTTAACAAATTTTGATTGATATAGTTAATTTTGTGTAAGTTGCCCCTAGGGCAGACAATATAGAAGTTCGTTTTAGTGAAAAACTAAATACCTACACTTATTGGGAATAAAGGACCAGTTGCTCCTTGACAAGAGTTCAGTATGAATTAATAATATTGAAAGTGAACCACGCCAAGAATAAGACTGCTAAGAAATGCCTGAATATGACTAAAAAATAAATAAAAAAACATAACTAGTTACACTTTATTTCAATTTCTGTGAAAATTGCCATAAAAAAAGAATTTACCAAAAAATGGACTAGTTCTAGACCTATTTTAGCAAACGAACTTCATTCGAAGTGGCAAAATGATTTAATTGACATGCAAAACATTCAAAACATTCACAGACCAACTTTCAAAATTCGTACAGCTGTGACCTTTATAAACCAAAACTGCAGAAGAAGTAGCATATCACTGTGTTGAAATATTTACAATTTTATTATTTTTTAAATTCCAACCGTTATTATACATAATAGCTAGGCAAAGTGATTAATACAGTCTTATAATATCACATTCTCTGACTTGGGTCAGATATTATGCATAATGACTAGATAAAGTGATTAATTCAGCTTTATTAATCACTTTGACCAAATTCAATAGTTACTATACATAATGCCTGGCAATTATTCATAATAACCACATTAATTACTTTGGCTGTAATATATATATATATATATATCAATCAATAAAAATGTTAAATAATTACATTGTAAATACATAAATATATGTTTTGTGAATGAATATGGATATTCCTTTGAAACTACATTAAACCCGGGTGAGATCTCAACAGGGCGAACCTGCGAAACATTCAGTTTTTCCATTTGTAAGATTTTTAAGAATTGTAAGGAAACTATCACACCTACAGGCGTTTCGTAATGAAATTAAAGCTTATTACATTTGCTACAACATCTCTCCTTATGACTTTACCCGTAAAATGAGTATTTCCTCCGATTTCGGAGTCTAAAGTTGACTAAATCTTAAAATTTCACTTTCTTGAAAAAAAATTGCCCATTTTTGGAGGACTTTATCTTGGTAACTATTACACCTATAGAAATAATTTTGGCCTCTACTTGTAGCACATTTAACCTACTTTAAAAACGTACACACTTGTTGCGTACGTACTTTGCCTTCAGAAATAGGTACTGGATCGTCGTCGTCGTCGTCTTCTCCTCCTTCTGCCATTTGAATTACAGTGATATGTTGCCAAGAGACACCGGGACCAAAGAAAAATTATGTTTAGCGGTTTTTCACGAATTTGAGAAATTATGTACTTTTTGAAAGCACTGAATATCGATACCTATGGGTCAAAAAATAAGTTTGACTAGTGAAATTTGAAGGAAATTTAACCGTTTTTTAAATACTTTTAAAAAACTGAAAAAAAGAGCAACATTTTTGAGGTTATTGACCCCCCCCCCCCCCCCCCCCCCCCCCCCCCCNTTTTATTTTTTAACAATGAAAGTAAAAGTGATACGATAAATCAAAATCTACAAACCCTCTAGGATTTCTTAAACTATACGGAAAAAAAAATTGCATGGCTTTTGGTTGAATATTAAAGGCGTGAAGTTAAGGGCTTGTGAGGCAGGGGTCGAAATCTCAGTCCCCGCGTAGCGCGTAGTATTAACTGCCCTTTACGATTCCTTAGTTCCCTTTGCATTAGTCACATCAGGTCATATTTAGTATCATCGGAAAGGTACTTTTAAGCGGAACAATAATGATACTAGGTAAAATTTCGCCAACTGTGAAAGGGAAGTCCGAATTTAAATAATTAACCAAAAAGTGACATATTCGGCCGCCATTTTGAAAAAATGGCGTATTTCCACCAATCAGATTTTAGCAGACTTTTGATATGTTGTTTAGGACACTTTTCTAAAACGAATGCGATTGGTTTCATCTTTGTTCTAATTACTTCAAGGTCAAACCTTATATTAACGCGACTATTACTTTCTTTAAATTTGTTGAACTGTTCTAAAATTATTCTAAAACCACTGCCATTATAGGTATCTTTTCTAATAAAAATATATAACCATTTTTATATATTATTATGTACATATTATTTTTTTAATAACTTAGATGTAGAAGAATGTTGTAATATCAAGGAAATGTGTACTAATATTTCTTGAATTTGAGCAGGGAGTAGCCCACGATAAGAGTCCCTCTTAACTTGAATACAAAGAATAGTGTGTTAAGAAAATCAAAGAGTCTGGCTTTTATAGTGATTTTATCATTTAACAGATATTTTCCTTTTGTTATTTAGTTTATTTGAAGGAAAGATCCCTTGAGGCAATGATGATGTATTGATCTGATAAGGCTTTCTCTTTCGTCTCCTTTTTCATTCTATTTTATATTTTTATATATATTTTTTTTATTATTACTTTTTGGGAAGGTGGAGGATATAAAAACTAATCTTTTATTAAAGTTTGGCTTCAGCGAAAACTAAGTTTTGACAAAGAAAAGCCTGTAGGGTACAGCTCCCCAGCATTTCTTTAAGTTTTCTTGTAAAAATTCCCTTTGTGTGTCAGACTTGAGAATCCTCTAAAGGGCTGTAGGTTCATAGTAAGAGCGTGGTATGTTGGGAAACGACGAAAATCTGGTGGGACCAATAAAAGATCACCGGAGAAGGAAGTTGCGACGTTAAAAACAGTCCGGCGGTTTCGTGGCGCCAAGTTTAGTCTAACTTTATAGAAGTTTTTTTTTCTGATTGTCAGCCCCAGGAGGGTCGCTCTATTTTCTTCAAATCTCCAACAAAAAGAAGACCGGAAGAATAAGAATAAACTTACACTATCACGAAATGTTAACATAAAGAAAATAAAAAATATCATGTATAAAACTTGTGTACCTAGACATTCGAAACTCGTATCAATGCTTCTAAAGCACTTGTATGTTTCCATGTTTAGGATATCCTATCTTTACCACCTCCAAAAAATATATATACATTTCGCTTTAGATTCAGGGGTGGCTTTTACTGTCGATTAGAATAAAAATGTCCCNAAATCCTTACCTGTAAGATGTCTGTTCTTAACAGTAAATCCTTGTCTTAAATTTCGCAAGAGCTTGAGTAATTTCAAGTACATATTAGACCAAAAATAGAATCTTTATCAGGATGTTCTATTGTGATTGAGTATTTTCATTTCTACGTTTATTGAGATGCCAGTATTTCGAGGCTTTGTGGGGAGTCCTAAGTGTCAAAACAAATTTGGCACACAGTACATGAGAGTGAGGAGTTTTTTTCTAATTTTCTCAGAGATTATATCCCTTTGACAAAGTCAAAATAGTACATGAGAGTTGATTAATTTAAGTAATTGATTAATTGAATTGATTTCGTATGACAGAATGGTATTTTATTTAAATAGAGCTCAAAATGTCAAAGCAGGAGACTTATCTAATTCGGTGATATATTGACTAAACACAAACTTAGCAACTTTTTCCTCCAATTTGACAATTTCTTTTTTGGATCCATTTATCTAAAGTGGAGCATAGTGTCTGGGCATCCTTAAGAAACCTGATTTCCCTGTTTAAGCTCTTAGTGACTGTTTTTATATGCAGTGCATTCAAGCAGTCTAGAACTTCATATTTTCTATTTATTTATTTGGAAACATCTGATTTATTAATTACGCCTTAGCATTAGCAAATTTTAAAGATTAAGTTTAGTATATAAGATTAGTGTGAATAGGTATTGTGAGCTTTTAGTTATGTTGATAATTATTTCCAACATCCCATGTAGTATTTAGAGACATTATTATTTAATTTAACCTAAAGAAAAAAATAATTAGTTGGAATAGAAGTATCGCTGCCGGTCCTAATGGCAGCGAGATTCTCTACTCTGGTTATTCCTTTACTGGTTGTGATCTACTATTAGACTCTTAAAGCTTTTTACAACACTGTAAAAAATATTTATTTCTTTTTAACAATTTCTGACAAAGTAAATGACGGAACAAAAAATCAATAAAAAACAAAAATATGACCGGCTACGCCGACAGTATATATTGTCGGCGTATATATTGAGACAGTATATATTGAGCGTACTCGAAACAAACAGATACTCTCTCTCCCACCGTCTCCACAAACTCTGGGAGAGTTGGTTCACCACTTCCCACTTAGAAAGCCAATGGATGGACAGGTCTGTGATATTAACCTCTGGAACGGCAAGCAATGGACCCCCTAACTGGAAAGTACCAGGGGTCAGTACTTGGAAATCGTCCGGCGAGGACGACAGGGCTTTTTCTTTTGCGACAGGGCGTGAGACTCCAGGCTCCAACTTCTAGGAAAAAAATTATACTTAAAATTTTTAACATGGGACTCAACAAGTCCATTCATAAAAGGCGCATGAGGAATAGTGAAGTGAAACTGGTCGTCCTGCGACAGAGCATCGCTGATGAGCTGCTGGGTGGTTGAGTCCCGCAGGAATTCTACTACTTCTCGAAGTTGGCGCGAGGCACATTTAAAGTTTGTGCTTCGGTCACAATATATATGGTTACTTAACCCTCGACGGGACACAATTCTACTGAGGGCAGCAATAAAGGCCTCAGACGACAGACTGGCCACTGCCTCAAGGTGACATGCCTTGGTGGCATGGCTTGGTGGCAAGACAGATAAACAAGGCATAATAACCTAAAAAGGTACGAGCATTCCTCCTCAAACTTTCCTTCAACATAAAGGGACCAGCAAAATCAACAAAAAAAAGTGTGAGAAGGGACGACTTGGCTCTACTCTCGGTGGAGGTAAGTTACCCATGACAGGTGAGGAAGTTTGGGCATTAAATTTACGACATCTTACACATTGAAAGATACTGTAGTGGAGTATGCGTAGAAGAGGAAGAACTAAGACACTGTTTGGAAGTTTTAACCAAGATAATATTTTTAATTACATATTTTATAACACAATTTTTAAACACAAACTGAATTCTTTTTTAATATTCTTGTCAATTTATAGTAAAAATTTACAAGTATATTAATAAAATTTAAATATACAGATTTGTACAGGTTTAGCAAAAGAGAAATTTACCAACAAACACCCCCCTTTTTGCTAAACCTAGTGCAAGCGCACTATTCTTTATCCATTGCTGTTTTCCATTCACGACGTTCTTCGCATTCTAAAGCTTCTTTTGGATTGCCAGATGAATTTTGATGAGCGGTTGGATTGTCAGATGAAGTTTTAGTTATATTTACTTTTTTATATTTTTTAACCTTTTTTGGTCTTCCCGGTTTTCCTGTTCTTAATATTTTTGGTCTTCCTCGACAAGCCTTGAGACAGTAATCATTATCTGAGGTGTCTTCAGAGTCAATACTTTCTTCAGGTTTTTTATTATTTTTGAATTGGTATGAGTTAGGACTTGGGATATCGTTTTGTTCATCTATTATGTTCGTCTCGAGATGATTTGAACATTGGGGTAAAGATATTACTGGTTTATCTACTGTTTGATTACTAACAGAATTTGAATTTTGATTAAAAAAATTAAAAGTACCGGTGTGGAAATCCCACACATGACTTCCATGAAATGTTGCCGTGTCAATACGTGAGCAAGAGAGAACTCTGTATAAACTACATCGTACGAACAGCTAATATTGATTATAGTTTTGCAACAAAAATAATAATGATAATAAACACAATAAAATATGTTAAAAAAATATATTTAACATACAAAAAAATGTTACCCTAATAAATGTCGGTAGTGTGTAAAAAGATTCGAGGATATGATGAGATCCGTTCCGATGTTTAGAGCTAAACAGAACTAAAATAAAGGAGGTTTGTTTACATCTAGAGTTCAAGGAGAGTTTATGCGAAAACAAAACAAATTAATTAACTTTTTATTTTTCTTTATAACAAAAACTTGATTATTCAATGTTTGTTTATATTTTCTTTATACTTGTTATTAACTATAGAATATGAGAATATAATAATAAATAAATTTTAAATCAGCTGTTAAAAATAATTGTTTACAAAGTAAATAACACGGTATTTTTTTACTTTTAAATTTCGATTCTTCTTTATAAGTACTACAAATAATTACAATAATAAATACTCGTTTTAAAGGGCATTAATGTGCGGTTTTAGCACCTCAATCAGAAATTAAATCGGTCAATTATTGCACATGATATAAGAGCTCAAAGTCAAAAATTTAACAAAAATAAAAACATGTCCCTATTTAAGGTAGAAGGGATGGTCCTACGACAAAAAGTCATAGGACCAAAGTTGTAGATCTTTTAAAATCAGTTACCGCTGGTGCTATCCGCTTTTCGATACGACTTACAGTTTACCCGCAATTTGGTTCCGAAAATACCCTTAAAAAAACACTAAAATGCGAATATCTCCCAAACCGCTTGTCCGATTGTACTCAAAAAGTATAGGTACAATCTACTATATAGGACACATATATACCCCAAAGGAAATTGTAATCAAATAAAGCCTACTGAAGTTATCGTCGACAGACCGATTTCGTGCTTAAGCGACTGTAGCTCCTAAACCTCGTAAGCTACGATGATGTAATTTTTGCATCAGTGCGCCATCAGTTTTGCCGTCACGAGTTCTAAAAAATGCCGCAAACCACATCTCAATACGATGTCTTGAAGCGATGCTATAGAGGTTTAAAGTTCCGAACGAAAGTACGAACGAACGTACGTACATACATACGTACGCACAGACATGCATGTATATGAAACGGATTTCTAGGACACCCCCGGGTTCTTAAGACCTCTCCTTCATAGAGATCTCGGAATCACGTTTTGGAGGGTATCACCATACTTCCATTTTCATGGAAGTAAAAATCGAAAGTGTCATTGGGTTTCATATTTGAATTTGACGTATTTTTACTGTCATTTTTATATGTTTTATTTTCTATTATTTTGACATCCCTACTTTTATTAATTTCATTTTTTATTGGATTCCAGAGACGATAAGCCTTGGCTTCTTCCGAATATCCCAGTAATATAAATTTTCCACTTAAAGGTTCGAATTTTGTTTTATTTGGTTTTTTATTTAGCATGTAAACTTGACTTCCTATAACCCTAAAGTGTGAGACAGTTGGTTTTCTATTGAACCAAATTTCTTCAGGTGTTTTGTCAAATGTTTTATTTGGACATCTATTCCTAATATATGCAGCTGTTGTTATCATCTCAGCCCACATATATTCGGGTAGCCCCAATTGAAATAATAAGCACCTAGCCATTTCTACTAAAGTCCTATTAGCCCTTTCTGCAACTCCGTTTTGTTGCGGTGTGTAATCAGCCGTATATTCATGTTTGATGCCGTGTTTTGTTAAAAAGGAATTAAACATTCGACTGCGATATTCTTGGGCAATATCCGATCTGATTATTTTTATCGATTTTCCCGTTTGTTTTTCAACAAAATTTTTGAAGTTTTTAAATGACTCGAAGATGTCACTTTTATTTTTTAAAATGTAAATAAATACTTTTCGGGATTTGTCATATATGGATGTTGCAAAGTATTTTGCTCCTTGTTCCGAAGGAGTGGGCATTGGTCCACAAATATCTGTATGGATCAGTTCTAATAAATATTCTTTTTTATAAGATTTGTGGTACTAATTTACTTGGTTATCCACCCTAAAGTGGGTAACCAACTAAAGAAGCTAGGATGTTGCAAGATTTTACTTGGTTACCCACCGTTTGTTTACATTATTGACTTTGAAATTTTTTGTAAATTAATAATCTTAACTGGGGATGTTCAAAAGCAGTGGGGCTTTTGTATGGGGTTAAGAATGGGGGAAAGAGGAAATTAAGAGAAATGGTTAGGTCAAAATGCAAGACGATGCCAAAGGTGGGTAACCAAGGAAAGAAGGTGCTATATAGGCAACGTTTTACTTGGTTACCCACCAAAAAAAATTAAAAGTGGGTAACCAAGGAAAGAAGGAGATACATAGGCAACATTTTACTTGGTTACCCACCGAAAAAAATTAAAATTGGGTAACCAAGGAAAGAAAGAGTTATGTAAGCAACATTTTAGCCATTCAAATAAGACAAAGGGGCATATACATATTATTACCATGTACATTGGGACAAAGGAATATCACACTTCCCTAAATGGAAATGACAGTATCTATTAGCCTTACAATCCAATATGAGAAAGGACCGTTTTGTCCAATGTATTTTGGGACAAAGGAACATCACACTCCTGTAGTATAAACTTAAAATATTAATTAGTATTATATCAAAGTCAGACAAAGGGCAGTTTTGTCCAATGTATTTTGGGACAAAGGAATATCACACTTGTCTTTTAGGTAATTATGGAAGGGGAGAGTGTGAAAGGGGGTCAATATAACTATTAAAACGCAGCTTAAGATTCATGTTGTTATTTATAAATTGATTCATAGTATGCATTTTAAAATGTACCTACTTGTTTATTTTTTATTTTGATGTGTTAATATATATTTTTTTTTCTTTTTTAAAATTCTTACGTGAATATTTTCGAAATATTAAAATTATTGAAGACTACTGGAATATAATGGAGCAACTTAATGGAATTAATATGAGTGCGGTCATTCTTCAAACTGAGAGTTTCAACGAATGGGAGTTTTACGAACGGCTTCAAGGTAAGTTTAACAGCTGTCATTTCCTACTTACAATAAGATTGTTGCAATGTAATGAGCTATGTGTAGTCCCTATTTGTTAATTTCAGGAATAAATGTAAGTCCCAAGGAACACGAACTGTTTGATATGCAGTAATCATATGCATCTTAGAGGTTCGTAACGGGATCGATCATATGAAATTTGGCGTTGTGTAGGAAATGGGGCTGGTACCAACTGCTTTTCAAACACTAAAATAGCGTCGAAGGAGTTCCTGTGATCTCAGGTTATAATTACACAAAGCGATTTTCAGGATTATTTCTATATATTCAAGAAATGTTTTTTTTTTTTGTTTTTTTTTATTACAGAGGCTTTTAATAATTTTGTGCTGAACCACTTCGAGAATATTATAGACTCACCACAGGACAATTTAAGGAACCTGGAAAAAATGTAACCATTGCCACGTCTCATTTTTTGTGGAAAAGAAAATTTACAGAAGATCTTTTCTTCCATCTATAGAGAGAAATGAGCATGTCGAGATAACTGGTTCGTTATATTATTACAAAATACTTTTCTTAAAAAAAAATGTAAACTAGTATATTCTTAAAAATATTCTTCTTAAAAAATGTAAATTTTTGTACTCATAAAGATATATTTTTTTAAAAATATTGAAAAGTATAATATGTAGTGTTCCTACTCGCATTCAATAGCACTGGTGAAACTAGATAGATCACAAGTGAATTTGGGTGGGTAACCAAGTAAAGGAGTGCCAAATTATTATTCAACATATAACTTCCAAAAATTATTATTTTTTTATTTAATTTTAATTAGACTCAGAAAGTTTTCAATTATACAAATACCCAAATGACCATTTAAAATTTTTTTGTACAGTCACATTACATAGATTTAAACACAACTTAATTTATTTGATGCTTCAAATAAATTAACTCCCTAAATTACTGCCTATGAAAAACTAGTTTACTGATGCAGTCATGAGGAACGCACATCAAACTAGTTACAATGCAGGAGTCAATCANAAGTTTCATCGCACACCTATTACCCCAATTTTGAACCACTTCCCGTCATTCAATCTTCCCCAATTTTTGCACATAGAAATAACTAAGGTGAAGAATACAGAAACCAAAAAAAACAAACAAAAAAAAAAAGTGTACATAAGACCAGTTTTCAAAAATGGAATTTTTATATTAATTATTAATATTCTTGTCAATTTATAGTAAAAATTAACAAGTTGTAGCCACCAAAACCAATGGGCTCTACAATAAGTGGATTTAAATTATAGCCCGTCTCAAGTCGGCTGGAATATGGGCTGGGTTGGTCTTTCTGCTTAAAGAAATAATATTTGGACGCCACCCCATTCAATTCCAAGTAGCCTGAGTTCTCAGGGGAATGGGGAATGCCAGAGAACTTATGGGGTAGGAAATGAATAAATAAATAAATCAGATTTATGGTGAAGATTACTTGAGTGAGAACTACTCGGTTTTATTAATAGGTAAACTGCCCAGAGTACCTCCAAACCTAGCCAAACTTAATAAAAAAATATATATATATATCCTGCTCCACAGAGATTAAAGGTATTTACATAAAAATTAAAATTTAAAAAAAAAATTCCTAATGAACATATATAAAAAATCATATAATGGTTTGACTGTGTACACCTTGGGATCCCATTACATTCATCCTAAGAGCAGTCCTCTGCTTGAGTAATTTGTTAATATTATTTACTGTGAAAAATATAGTTAGATACTGGGCTATAAAAGATAAATAAGGTACTAAAAATAATATACAGACAGTGAATATACAGACGGTAGATGAGGTGGGCTAGAGGCGAATGTTTGGAAGTTGAAGTGCAGAAGGTGGAGAGCCTTCCGGGTGAGGGGAGGGGGGTCTACGTTGTCCCAACTTTGGCAACGAAGAGATCACGATACCAAATTTCGACACCTACTTGAATTTAGTTGAGAGTCTTGGTGTCACTTCAGGAAACGGAGTCCAAAACCAGGTTAAGCCGTTGGTTTAGACTACAGGAGAAGCATCGCCTGGCACCAGGAAAATCCACCCGTAGTGGTGATTAGCTTCCTCTCAATCCTTTTCCAATAGAAAAGCTGCCTAACCAATAAACTTAACTCAAACACTTTTCCAATTTTCACATAACTCCGTCTACATCCGGCAACCACGAGAATTCTCTAACCGACCCAGTGTTACCAACAAAAGATCAAAAAGAAAAGAACTAAAAGAAAATACCTAAAAGAAAATAAACTAATTACAGACTGCTCTGAAATAAAAGAGAAGGTAAGGGCAACTATCGTAGATAAAAGGTGAAATGGATTTTTCAAATACATTTAAATGTGACTTATTAAACCTGACAAAACAAAATCTTAACGCCTCCGGGGAAAAACAAAAATAGAAAGTAAATCCAACCTGTTCGAAAATAAAATGATACTGATAATTAAAAAAAAAAGGGGGAAGAAAAGACAAAAATTTTCTCAGGGGTGATACAAATAAAAATTGTTACAAAGTATATTAATAAAATTTAAATATACAGATTTGCACAGGTTTAGCAAAAGAGAAATTTAACAACAGATACACTGACGGATCACACTGTGGGCATTGATGATCAAATAATCACGTTGAATCAAGGTACGCACTGTACGCGGACCCGCATGCACATAATATTGATGAAAATACCTTATAAGGAGATTGGTAAAATTACATTTATTCGGTAAAAAAATAGGGATGGTTGGCTTCATACCCTAAAGAACTATGTTTTAATCGTCCACCTACGCGGAAAAAACCTTTAGGATCTAAAAATATGGATAACCGTTGAAATCTAGGGGAACACAGTTTACCGTTTTCCAACAGTTTACTTTCACTAGAAAAATATTGTTATGAACTAACTTTGAGCGCTTTTTTTAATTCCTGAACAGATAGAGGACCAGACAAACATTTATGGTTATTTGGGAGGTTAATTTTGACGGAAACATTCTGAATAAATCGTAAAACATAAGTACAAACCCTTTGTAAATGGAGGAGGTTAGAAAAGTTATCAATCTGAATTATATTTGTTATCTGCCCCCGTACTTACAAGGGCACAACTGATCTTAGCTTTGACTTCAGGTAATTCTTCCTGCAGCACTGGCAGAACTTGAGACGAGGGCCACGATGTTACAGGATCACAACACCAAGATGGGCCTGAAAACCAGGCTGGAAATTCAGATAACTCCTTTGGACAAAGTTTACGCGAGCCGACATCTGCAATATTATAATCTGTACCTATATGGTACCACATAGAGATATTAGTAACTTCTAGGATTTTTAACACTCTATTTGCTACAAAGATTTGTAGAGTATGCGCAGGTTTCCTTAGTCATGCTAAAACAATCAGGGCATCTGAGAATAAAAATATAGAAGGTGGGTGAATACGCTGGAACACAGGCTGGAGAGATACTAATAACAGTAGAGCACTGGGCTAACAGGAGAGCACCTAATAACTCAAACTGCGGGATTCAAACAACTTTTAACGGAGCGACATTTGTTTTAGCTTTTAATAAAAAAACATTAAACTTGTAATGTAATGAATCCAAAACAACACTAAGATAGATATAGGCACAATATCCTTTCTCCGACACGTCACTAAACCCTAAAATTTGACATGAACTGACGGAGGGGTTGAATATACAACGAGGGATACGTATGTTTTCTAAAATATGCAGTTCACTTATCATTAACCACCATGCACTAACGAGTTCACTGGGCAATTCAGAATCCCAGTTAACTTTACTTTCACAAAGTTTGGAAAAAACATTTTAATTTAAACGTAAGGGGAGCTGCAAATCCTAATACATTCATATTTAAAATCTAGCAATAGTAGACAGAACTTGTCGCTTATAATTTATGACCCTCGGGCAATGATATACGAAAACCAAACGAATCGCTCAAAGGATGCCAAAGTACCCCTGACACTTTAACATTAGGGTCGAGATCATCTGACACTATAATTGGCTCTGAATTAATAGCCTGACGTAAGTGACTTAAAAACTCATGTGAGTTAGAACTCCACTTATTCAAAGACATTTAACTAAACCTTATTTCCACTAAACCTGTTTCTCGCGTGTCTTAAAACTTAAACCTGGGGGTAAAAAGGGCCAACCAAGGGATGAAAAAAATTTCACGAACATAAACAATGTTTTCTCTTACATAGAAAAAAAAACTATTGTCAATTCACTTGGCGGAGCCGGAGCTGAAGGATTTGTTTAGAGATGGTGTTTCTACCGATGCAACATTACATATTGAATAGTAACTTCTTAAGAAACATCTTATATCGCCTTAGCAAATTTATGCTTTTCTGCTCGATACAAAGAAGCTGTGGTGTACGAGGTTTTCACAGTTTATCAGACTCCGCCGAGTATTTTACCGCCAGAGTCAGGAGTCAGGCACCCTTATCCAATATACAGCTGATAACGCGGACATCAACGTATCTACATTAGTTGGGCATAATACACTTCATATAATGTATTATAGCTTCAGTTATAATAATAAGTAAAGAAATAATAAGTTAAAATAATAAGTATTAAGAAACGGTAAAATCCATTATTGATTATATTTACATCAATGACACTTGACAGTTGTAACCATTGTCCATTTGAATCAAGTAATGAAGTGAGCCCTCTTTCTTCATCACTCTACCGAATTCCCATTTAATGTTTTTGGAGGCGTAGCTGCGAACTTGAACTCTCTCCCCCTCTTCGAAGGTCCTTTTGGTGGCTTTTTCTACGAGATGTACTTTTGAATCTTCTTTCATCAAATCTAATCGAGTCCTTACACCGCGTCCAAACATCAGGGTGTAGNTATATGAGATAGATACCTGAAATATGTCAAACGCCACTACTCAGGCAAGACTTGCACAATCGTATTCGACACTCCTAACAGCACAAAATCTGCCGAGCAGAGGAAAAGGTATCGAGTAAAAAAGTCGGTGAACATTAACTGTGCTATGGACTCGATAATCGCCCTTAAAGCCTTGTTCGCACTTGGCAAGTAATTTAGTCGAGTGGCGAGTATTTTAATAAACGAGCTAGTGAACTCACCAAAAATCGTTTTCAGTTGGCGAGTAATTTAGTCGAGTGGCGAGTAGAGTAATAAATAAACGTATCCGAACGGCAAGAAATTAAGTAATTTAGTCGCTTACTAAACTACTTACCTAAACACTCAATTCATTTTACTCTATTTTACCGGGCGAGTAGAGCCTCTACCCGTATCCCGCATACTATCAACTAAAAAAGTGGGAAGTCGTAAAATTAGTTTAATTCATAAGTTGATATCTGCAGTACAACAAACATGTCACGATGGAAGGAATGAAGATGAACGTTGAAGTTTGTTGCGAACTACTTGCAACACGAGTGCCTGTGGAACATTAAATCCCCGTTTTATAAAAATAAATAAATCAAGCAATCTGCTTATATTAAAATTGTAAAAGAAATAATACCTGGATTTGGTGAGAAGGACATAAAATCAAAAACATCAGGAAAAGTTGACTGTTTTTATTAACATATTATAATAATTATTATAAATTCAATTTTTAAGTTTTTGGTAGTATTCATTCTAGCCTCTTCACTGGAAATGTAGAGTCCCGTGGTTCAAATCCCGGCGCTGGAGTCTATTTTTCTCTGTCTGTCTTCCGGTGTTAATAATAATTATGATTTGATTTAAATTAAATTTTAATTTAAATCAAATTAAACAATGTAGCAACAACGCAGTACAACATGTTTGTTGTACTGCGGATATCAACTTATGAATTAAACTAATTTTACAACTTCGCTCTTCTTTAGTGGATAGTATGCGGGGTGGGTAGGCTCTACTCGCCTGAAAAAATAGAGTAAAATGAATTGAGTGTTTAGGCAAGTAGTTTAGTAAGTGACTAAATTACTTTACTAAAATCTTGCCGTTCGGATACGTTTATTTACTAATCTACTCGCCACTCGACTAAATTACTCGCCAAC
>KZ654642.1:23422-39905 GCA_001010745.2 Gerris buenoi
ACTTCATTCTCTCATGTAGACTCGATGAGTGTGTTGAGTGCTACGAGAGACTTCGACTCTGCTGAAGATGGCGTTTAGCCGAAACCGGTCCAGTGATCTACAGATCAAGCAAGTATCGACGGTAGGGATATCCTCATTCGATATATATATATATATATTATTTCTAAAAACTTTGAGACAGATGGGTTTTGACTAACCAAATTCATAATAATAGATTTAAAATACTTTCGTAAACAAGTTTTTTTTTATGTTTTTTTGAAATAAAATAACTTAATGTTGCATTACTTTGTCTTGTAAAAACCACTAAAGTATTCAACCTAGAAGGCTGTTCATCAAAACGCCATATTGAGCCTTTGATAAGCGGAATCAATTTTGTTATCTTTCATTAAACTATACCCTAAGATGATTAAAAATTATTATAATAAATGCAAAAGTAGTTTTTCAAGAATAGGAAACCGACAGGACAATTCTGTTCATATATCTATTTTATACGGAGTAGATCTGAACAATCAGGAAATTTTGCAACTCAGTTGCAGTGGTATTGTTTTGGTTCTTTTATGCCTGTTAAAAACAAACTAACAAAGAAAAGCACATAAAACATTTTAAAATAATTACTGTAAATCACACAAATCTCTAAAACTTGTACTAAACATAGTGATGTTTTTATAACTAATATTGCTATAATATTTTTCTTTTTTTGATGACGTAAGAGCAACAAAAATCATCAACAACATTTTAAAAAGTTTGAAGGAACGAGCAGTTTTATTTATAAAAATATATTTAAAAAAAAAAAAAAAAAAAAAAAAAAAGTTTGCAGTAGGTAGGATGTGCTCTGCCAAAGCTGTTGGTCAATTTCTTGTTGAATAATCTAAAACTAAAGATGATTTCTATTTCTTAACCGAATAAAACAGAGGACCATTCTAACTCATTTTGAAACTGACAGTTTTGATTCTTTTTCTTATAATTATTATTTAACTCTTATTTTGAATGTAAAATTTTTGACTACATATATAAAAGATTCAAGCATTCAATAGAGCAAACCATTTGAGTAATAAAATAAAATAGCTATAATATTTTGGCTTCCTAAGATCGAATATAATTTTTTGTTTGTGATATAATTTTTGAAACTCATTAAAGGACATTGCTATATCAAATCATCTTTTAGAGTCCCGACGACGACGCACCTCTAAATGATTTATAACGTTAAAAATTGATGTGCCATAAACTGGGATTGAACCAGTGACCTCCAGTTCAATAAGCGAACGCTCTTCCACTGAGCTATGAATGTGACTGACTTTGAAGGCCTAAACCTTTCTATTTAAACAGTATATAATTTTAAACCTTCCTATAAACAGTATATTATATGAAGTATAATTGGACAGCGCGAGACTCATTCATTATAAATATAACTAATTATGTCTCAGCTCTTTTTCTTTGAATGAAATTAATAAGAAATAACTAGACATCACGTGGCTCTTTCTGTTTAAGTATAATTGGACAAAGCGAGACTCATTTATTTTAAGTATAACTAATTATCTCTCACCTCTTTTTTTCAACTATATTTATTCTGCCCGTTGCCACGGGCCTAACGGCTAGTTGTTAATAAAGTATTATTGTTATTGGTTAGGTTAATATTATTGGTATGAGTAGCAGTGTGGATATGCAATGAGCAGTGTTAATATAGTATTAGTTAGTAATGTTTGTAATGTATGAGTAAGTAGTTTTATTGCAGTATTAAATACTCGTAGTAATGTTAATAGTATTTAGGGTTAGCATTGTTAATAAAGTATTAGTTAGTAGTGTTAATATTATAATGTATGTATTTGCAGTGTGAATATGCAATGAGTTAGCAGCTTTAATAAATATGGTATAAATTAGCAATGTTAATATTTTTTCAGTAAGTATTCTTAATAAAGTATTAGTTATTATACCAGTATATTATCAGTATATTATACTTATTAGCAGAGTGAATATGCAATGCGTTAGCAGTATTACTACATTATTAGTTAGCAATATTTATATATTAGAAGTAGGTTTTTTATAGTATAAATAGTATCTTAATACTACATGAGTTAGCAGTTTTAATAAAGTATTGGTTATTGCGGTGTTAGTATTATATGTATAAGGTGTGGAAATATGCAATGAGTTAGTAGTGTTAATATAGCATTAAATAGTAATGCTAATAAACTCCTGGTCAAAATTAACGCAACACTTTTGTATTTTTATGCTTACACAAAAGCCGTTGAATTAGGATCTTTTTTCTATAGTTTGCATCTCGGGTGGACCTATTTCGTCTCTGTGGATCATATCCACACTCCTGGAACCACCGAAAAGCTCGGCTGTTTGTAGTGAGATGCACTCCTAGTCGACAACCAACCTTTTGAGAAAAGCCTTTCTTAACTCATCTCTACGGGAGATCGCATAGATCCTCGCTTCCTGCATAGATAAATTAGGAGGTGTATTCATGTTGACACATACAAACCACTGTATTAATATAATAAATACGTGAAAGCTCTCAATTAATCTATGGCAAATAACATTGAATCATTAATGATGATAATTAAATATAATCAATTATAACGATTAAATTTAATTAATGATGATGATTAAATACGATTAACGATTATGATTAAATGTGAGATGATGAATGATGATGATGATAATTGACTTATTAATCATCAGTATGAATTAGAGATAGTCAAAACAGAGAAATATTAAGGTGGTGCGTTAATTTTGCGCAGCAGTGTAGTATACGAGTTTACATTGCTAATAAACTAATAATGTATTCTTAGTGTTAATATTATATGAATTAGCAGTGAAGATGCAATGAGCAGTGTCTCTTCAGTATTAGTATTCGTTAGCAATGTTTATATAATACGAGTAAGTAGTTTTTTTTTTTTTATAGTAGTATATAATCATCATATTACATGAATAAGCAATATTAATATAGTATTAGTTGGTGGTGTAAATATTATACGTATGAGCAGTGTAAATATGCAATGAGTTAGCAGTATTATTATAGTATTATTTAGTAAAATAATAATATAATTGGAGTAAGTAGTTTTGTTAAATAGTTTAACAATAATTTTTAATAATAATGTTGGAAAGTCTTGATTGTTACTCTCCTTATAAAGAAAACAGAGGGAGTAACAATTTAATGAAGGTGCACACGATTTTCTTCATTTGACTGTTACTCCCCTTATAAAAAAAGAAGTGTAATATTCCTTTGTCCCAAAGTTAATTGGACTAAATATCACTTAGTCTTAATAGTTATTTTGTTAAAATAATTTATATTCTAAAACACTTAGGGCAGTAATAATCTAAAAAAATCGGGTACGGGGTCCCTCAGAACTATTCCTCACTTCAGAGGCCTCTCCTGCTGCTTCGCAGCAGGAGGAAGCATCAGCATTGGACGTGGTCAGTACTTGGATAGGTGACCGTTCTGAACTAACTGATTTCTTATCATTCTTAAAAAAAAACTTATTTTTAATACCTATATTTTATTGAATTATTTGAAGTTTGGCGGTATTTTGACAGATGCAAACAAACTTTGACGACATCAAAATTATCGCACTAAAAAATAAATACATTCGCTTATAACTTTTAAACTAATTATTGGAATTTCATCGGGGTTTTTCATATTTGTTCCTTAATTTTTTCCGGTTCCAACGATATGCTATATGTCAAACTCCTATGTATACTTTCAAGTATTATTGACCGTCAAAGTTTAAAAATTCAAAAATTGATAACTTCAAAATGGCGGCCAATATCAAAATTAAATTTGATGGTCTTGTTTGTCATACAGAGAGGTACATTTGTGCCAAATTTCAACTCGATCAGGAGCATTTTCGATTTATTACGATTTTTTAAAAAAATTTCTGACTAAGCAAACTGGGTTCAAGATGGCGGAAAAAGTTTATTTTCTGGACAGCACCACTTCAGGTAAGGAATGATTTTTTTGCCGAGTTTCAACTCTCTACGTTAAATACCTTGGGCGCTACGATGATAACACACAGACATACATGCATACACACATACCATACATACGTCATGCTGAAAACCACTCAGAAGGTCAAAACACCTAAACACCTAAAACACCAAAAACACCTAAAACGGATAATTCCGTTGAAATAAAAAAAAAAAAAATTGTTTGGTTAAAACAATACTTTGCCTACTATAGGTAGTAAAAAAAGTAAAAAGTACCGTACTGTTAATTTCTAAAGTATTATTTAGTAGTTAGATATAATAGTAAGATCAGGTAGAGTTAATATTATGTGAATAATTAGAGTGAATGTATTATTGTAGGTATGTTTTTGTTGATATAAGAGAATTAAATGAGTAGAGACAGTATATTGTGTGTGTAGTGGAGCGTGTAGGAGTGTGTTAATGCGATGTGGACAGCGGACGTCCTCGAACAAGGACGAATTCCTGGGGGGCTACTCATACTGAGACACAACAGATGTTGATCTTGCTCCGAGTTGCTCCTCTCTCTATAGTCTTGTTTGTTTTCCTACATTACTAAATACCGTCCTGCTTAGAGCAGTCTATGGGGCAACACTGCAATCTAATGACAGACCTACTACTCCTGCAATCTAAAGTCAGACCTACTACTCCTGTAATCTAAACCCAGACCTACGAATCCTGCAATCTAAAGTGAGACCTACTACTCCTACAATCTAAAGCCAGACCTACTACTCCTACAATCTAAAGTCAGACCTACTACTCCTACAATCTAAAGTCAGACCTACTACTCCTACAATCTAAAGTCAGACCTACGACTCCTACAATCTAAAGTCAGACCTACTACTTCTACAATCTAAAGTCAGACCTACTACTCCTTCAATCTAAAGTCAGACTTACGAGTCCTTCAATCTAAAGTAGTAGGTCAGACTTTAGATTGCNCAGACCTACTACTCCTACAATCTAAAGTCAGACCTACTACTCCTACAATCTAAAGTCAGACCTACGACTCCTACAATCTAAAGTCAGACCTACTACTTCTACAATCTAAAGTCAGACCTACTACTCCTTCAATCTAAAGTCAGACTTACGAGTCCTTCAATCTAAAGTAGTAGGTCAGACTTTAGATTGCAGGAGTAGTAAGTCTAACTTTAGATTGTAGGAGTAGTAGGTCTGGCTTTAGATTGTAGGAGACGTAGGTCTGTTTTTAGATTGAAGGAGACGTAGGTCTGGCTTTAGATTGCAGGAGTAGTAGGTCTGTTTTTAGATTGAAGGACTCAAAGGTCTGGCTTTAGATAGCAGGAGTTCTAGGTCTGGCTTTAGATTGTAGAATTAGTAGGTCTGGCTTTAGATTGTAGGAGTAGTAGGTCTGACATTAGATTGTATGAGTAGTAGGTCTGACTTTAGATTGTAGGAGTAGTAGGTCTGGCTTTAGATTGCAGGAGTTGTAGGTCTGACTTTAGATTGCAGGAGACGTAGGTCTGACTTTAGATTGCAGGAGTTGTAGGTTGGCTTTAGATTGCAGGAGTAGTACGTCTGTTTTTAGATTGAAGGAGACGTAGGTCTGACTTTAGATTTCAGGATTTGTAGGTCTGGCTTTAGATTGCAGGAGTAGTACGTCTGTTTTTAGATTGAAGGAGACGTAGGTCTGACTTTAGATTGCAGGAGTAGTACGTCTGTTTTTAGATTGAAGGACTCAAAAATTTATTATGCCGTTATTTTCCGTTAGAAAATGTTATGCTGATGGTTTCTGCAGTACAATATCTTACTGTAAGTCATATTTGTCGTCTGAAGTTTATGGCGGGGGGTCCGGAAAAATTTTGAAAATATGACCTCTCAAAACAGGGTTTTATTCATTTCTAAGGTGAAATTGAATATGAGGTGATAAGATAATTTGCAAATATATTCTAAATGTACCCTCTCTTAAATGAAAACAACAATGACTCCTAAAGTAAATACTTAGACCCCGTATCCATTACATGTACCCTGTACTCCTGGTGTACCAAAAATTTAAATTTCGAAAATTCATGTAGACAGTGATTTCTCCTTGCTTTGAAGGGCAAGAGTGCAAATTTATGGTGGGGGGTCCGGGGGTTCTCCCCCGAAAAATTTTGAAAATATGACCTCTGAAAACAGCGGTTTTATGCATTTCTGAGGTGAAATTGAATATGAGTGAATGTAAAAAATATGTATTAAAAAAAAATATGGCGGTATTTTTTTTTTTTTTTTTTACTTTAAAAAAAAGGTCTAAACCGCTATGGGGGGGGGGGGGGGGGGGGGGCCCCGGCCCCCCTGTCCCCCCCCCCCCCCGTGGATACCCCACTGCTCTTAATACAAATATATATTTGGTTTATTTTTTATTTTCTACAAATTTATTTTTGCACCATGTCTCCTNCCCCCCCCCCCGTGGATACCCCACTGCTCTTAATACAAATATATATTTGGTTTATTTTTTATTTTCTACAAATTTATTTTTGCACCATGTCTCCTTAAACATTGCAATTTCACGCATTTACTAATTTTATGCTTTTACAGTCTCTTTTTATCAAATTTATTTAATTTTTCTCCGTTTTTAGGGTTTTGTAGATACTTCTCAAAACCCTTATGCCGAGGGTGATGTGTCCGTCTGTCCGTCACTCTTTGGTTCATAGGGCCCGAACTGTTTAAGCTAAAAAGCTGAAATTTGAAACACTGCACACAGGAGAAATACACAAAAGTTAAAAATTAAATACGCGCATGCGCAATTCGAAAAAATGTGGTAAACTCGAAAATTTATATTTTTTTTTAATTTTCGAGTGGGGTATCAAATGAAAGCTGCTGATTAGTAGGTTGCAAATATATGAATACTTTTTTAAATTTCGCTTTCCTTATTGGTCAAATAAATCAAAATATACCCAAAATTACCCCCCCCTCAAACACTATATAATGGCTAATCCTAAAAATTTCGAATTAATTCATGCTAGTACCCTATAGTGGGGTGATAAAAATTCCGGGAGTGCATCGAAAATTTTTAAAAATTGCTAATTTTAGGTGCGAAAATTAAAAATTCGCCCAAAATTTTATTTCTTTAAAATTTTGAGTTGGGTATCAAATGAAAGCTGCTAAAGAGTAGGGCACAAATATATATACGCTTTTTTAAATTTTTCATTCCTTATTGGTTTATTACTGATAAAAAACATTGTGACCTCCCGGGGGATCGAACCCGGGACTCTTGAGATTGAAGACAAGAAATCATAATTTACATAATGGGTGCTTACTCATCTACAAAACCCTAAAAAGTACTTGGACTAAGTACTTCACTGTGATTTTATATTGTTATATTAACATTAACATTATTGTTACATTACTTATTTGTTAAATTTTTTATTGTAATATACTATATCAATAGTATTAATGATCTTTAACAGTTCATAGCGGAGTCGCTGTTTGTTTTACTAATAAATTGTATTTGAAGAAATAAAATGTTTCTCTTTGAATAGATGAAGTTAGATTTTTTCCCCGACCTATAATTCCAATCTTAAATTTGAAGTTCACGTCCTTTTAAAATAAAATAAATATATATGCATAGAGTGAAATGCTAAGAGTGAATTTATTATTTTTTAGTCCTATAACAGCTGTTCATTATTCTTTTAAAGCATTGCATTTAACTAGATGCAAGACAATATGATTTATATTTAAATAAGGAGATATTACAGGAGTCGAGGAAACAAAGACTACTTTGTGGGATTACTGGATACTGGACATTCACTAACAACCAAATAAGGGAGTAACAATGTGAAGTATTCCTCTCAGCAATGAGCGTGTCTCAGGGACAGTAATTGTTTACAATTAATAGCATTTACCTAATATACATATGGAAATGATTAGCAAAGGAATTAATTAAATAATACATAATTTAATGAAGAATTTATTAGGTGGAAGGTATTGTAAAACCAATAAAACAAATCCTAAATATATAATAATTAATGTAAAATTAAAATGTATAATTTGCGGTAACTCGTTAGGTTTAAAAGAAGATTCTTGTATTTTACCTTTTGTCAATACTGATTTGTTGCATAAGGAAAATGAATGAGAAAGGAATTAATTAAATAATACATCATTTATCAAGGGAAGGGTATCATTGTAAAACCAATCAAAGAAGGTTTCATAAATAACATTAGAATCTAATGCATAATTTACTATAACTCGTTAGGTTTGAAAGAATCTTCTTGTATTTCACCTTTTGTCTATACTCTTTATTTTAGGGTTTCGAGGTCATCCTAGACCAAGGATCTTATGAAATAGGGATTGAGCAGTAGGCGAAAAAAATGTCGCCAAGAACTTGGAAAATCTAGTCGGATAGATTACCTTCCCGTATGGTTATAACTGTTGAAGATCAAGAAGAATGGGAAAAATTCTATCAGGTTATGTTTTTGGAACGAAGTTCCTTATGGCACGTTCTGGATCCCGGGAGTGAATCCGAAAAAAAAAAAAAAACGACTAAAATCACCGTCACAAAATAACTGTCACAAAATCACTGTCACGTAAAATCCGTCACAAAATCTACCGATTACAATAACTTGAATAAAAGTTCACTGAGTTAGTTGAAATTTGGTACACATGTTCATTTTACCAATGCCCAGGCTGAGTTCGTTGGACAACGTTATCCGCCCAAGCGTTCACGCGCAACGCTCGCGTAAACCTAAGCTTCAAAAGTGTTAAGACGGGAAAAAGTGTTATTAAGGAAGCCTGTTACTTGACTTGTTTTGTTTATTTTTGTTATATATGTCAAATGTCACTTATTTCAATCTAACATTCTTTAACATTCATATTCTTTAACTAATTTTTTTCTTATATTCAATACATATTTATTGTAAGATGCTTGCTTTAATGATACAAATAACACTTTTCTTTTAATTTTGCCTTAACTGCGCTAGGTACAAACAGTTAGTAATTTCAATGTTGTCTCTTTTCTAACTCCGCCATGTATAAGTAGTTAGCAACGTATACTTATTTAGCAGTGTGATTTTATAATTTATATTTCATGAAAAATGTAAGGAACTTCGTTCCTACCGGGTGTCCCGCGACACCACACATATTTTATTCTTCCCTCGTGTTTCATATTTCTCCTTGTTTGGTAGTTTGTGATTTCTCCCTTGCTTTATGTTTTGTTTTCTCTTGTGTACAATTAATTTGTTTTTTTAGTGATTTTGGACTATATTTAGCCAATTATTGTCTACTGTGTTGCAGTTGCAGTTACAAAGTTGTTAAAATTTGTCAAAATCTAATTCTGCAATAGAAATAACCCGTTTCCCAATTAATTAATATTACTTATTCGGTTATTAAATACTATTCTAATAGCTAAATTTTATTAATATATTAAATTAAAACTGCAAATTGAAATATAAAAAACCCTTAAAACAATAAAATATTTCATTAAAAAACTTTAAAAAATGTTAAATTGTAACCTTTCATTCAAAAATAAACAATGGATAACAGTCGGGAAGAAATTCGTTTTACTAATGCGCACGCACACTGGTAGTTTGATGTAGATTTTTTCCGAATTCTTGGCGACACTTCTTAACCCAGGAGGTATGCTTAGTGCTCTATCCCTATTTTATAAGATCCTTGTCCTAGACCCCATTATGCTTTTAATAGTTCATCCGTCCATCCGTAGCATTTTGGATCATATCTCCAGATCTATTGTTGCTAGAGATTTAAAATTCAGTATACATAATTAACATTTATCTCCAGTAGTGAAAAAAAGTTATGATTTTGAATTACTAAAGTAAGTCTTTTCATCCCTGAATCAAAAAGTAGGGCGAAAAAGTAAAGTAGATCGAAAATAAAGTAAAGATTGCAACTTATATTTTAATAAATAGTAGAAAATGAATGATTAATGTAATGAAGATGTTGAAATCAGGTTGGCGTCACTGCTTTTACGACCATATTTATCTATATTTATAACCTGCATAAAAGTAACCTTCTATTTGAGTTTAATTCCAATTCTTATTTGTTTTTAATACTGAATCTCTAATATCTGCTATTAAAAGTGTTAATAATTATTGTTATTAATTAAAATAATAAATAAAAACTGTGCAATGAACGAAAATGTGTATTTACTTCCTACAGGAGATAAAATATTGTATGTACCTCGTGAGTAAAGTGCCATTATTCCCTTCGCGATAATGATCTCCCTCGGCTTCGCCTCGGGATTTAGGGACCATGATTCCTTCGGCTTCGCCTCAAAAACCAACTTTTTCTCTCAGGGAATAATGACTTACTTTTCTCCCTACGTGCATAAATAACTATTTTGCCCAATAATATAGGACAAATGTTTCGAATTTCACTAATTTTTTTTCGATCAACGAACAATTGTGAACTGATGACAATTTTGATTTTTTTTTTTTTTTTTGTAATTTTTGAGTGGGGTATCATTTTAAAAGGTATCTATTGAAATGTAGATCACAAAACATTTCTGGAATTTGTCGGTGTTTACACCTAGAGTACTCGGGCGGAGTACTGTTACCACATAGCTCCGCTATTGGCCAAGGCCGATATTTGCCCATATTGTTTGCCTTTTCTGATCTTTCTTTCACAAGTCTGGTGTTTGCTATTTACTTATTTACCAATATTATCTGCTTTTTTTGTCGTAGCTTTAACATATTTTTAGCTATTCTGTTCCTAATGTAATATATTTTTTTACAAGCTTTTATTTAATAGCTTGCAATGATTGTATTGCATGTTCGGGTCAAATCTTGTAATTGAACTTTAAAGCAGTTATTCTTAACCGATTGAATTCAAATTTTGTAAACAAGTTTAGTTTGGATGACAATGCATGGTTAGTCAAGTGGCGTCATTCTAAATACTATATGGTAGACAGGACAAGATAGTTATTTTTAAAGCACGCCCATGATATGGGTATCAAATAGAAGGATTTACTTAGATGAATACAAATAAAAGCTGTTTTTAAAAATGATTTTATTTTTTTAATGCATTGTAAAAATTGTATCTCTGCTTAGATACGTGGTAAGTGATTTTTTACACACCTGTATTAATTGCGCATGCATGTCTCATAAATGTGAATAATTCCTCTTCTTTACCGCCCTAGGGTGGTAAAGAAGAAAATTCTTTAACTTTACGCACGATTAGCGAGTTTGTTTACATTTAACAAAACTAATTTGATGTTTTTTTTTAATAAAAAAAAGAACTGTTTATATCGATTTTTTTTGTGAAAATCAATGAGTGATTTAAGTGATTATGATGAATATGAGGAGAATAATACGAAAATAATTAATTCACCACAAAATACAACTAATGAATTAAAGTCATCTTTATCAAAGGAGAAAAATACAAACTTACATTACAGGAAGTTTATTATTTTTTCTGTATTTATTATTTAAATTTAACGATCGAAGATAAAGTACGGTATGTAACTCGCGCGAAAACGGCATTTTGCATTGCTCGTGTGGTTTTACTAGCCTCGCTGTCGCTCGGGTGCAAACTCCACACTCACATGCAAAATGCTACTTTCCACACTCGATGCGTAATGTACTATTATATAATATGCATTATTTAAATAAGGGTTAATTGTGCTATTTCATATGTTATTATGTTTCTAGAACTTAAGTTTCACTTCTAATGAGTGAGAGTCTCACAAATTTTTTTATTTTTTTATTTTACTATTAATTTATTTTAACAATCTTTGCTTCAAATTATCGGCGATTTTTTTTAAAAAAAAACACCGAAGTATACGTTTTTAAGTATCTTTTAGGACGTTAGGATGTTTATACATGGATTACCTATATGCTGATTCTTAAGAAGGATAAAGATATTAATGGTGTTTACATGAAAACAAGATAGTAGCTAGAATTATTTTTCAGCTGTTATTTTTTTGGAGACAAAAACAAGAAAAAAAAACGTGAGGTGGGAGACGAAAGCGTCCTTGACTGTAAGCGTTCGTCAAGGAGTGAAGAAACAACTCGATGTTATCTTCGCCATTATACACAACAATCTTAGCTAATCCTAGGTCAAGTTAAATCCCATTAGAATTTATTATTGTGTTTGCACGTGCAGTAGCTCTAACGAGCTCCTCGCTCAACACGATATTTAAATTTCAAGTAAACAAAGTGTTCTGCTCAACCTGGTTAATTTCTTAACCCTCAACACTGATATACATTTACACATTCTTCTTACAGATCTGCAAATCAAAGTATTTGAGATAAGAATACAATTCCAACGTATTTCTGTGATAATAGTTATTTACGCACCAAAGGAGTAAAGTAAGTGATTGCACCCTGAGGGATAAAGTTGGTTCCTGAGGCGAAGCCGAGGGAGTTAATTATCGCGAGGGTGTAAGTGATTTTTACTCCCCAGGTATGTACATGTACAAGATTTTATCTCCAGTAGGGGGAAAAGTAACTTTTCAGGACTAGTTTTTAGGTAATAATGTGAGTCTTTTCATCCCCGTTCTTAAAACAGGGAAATTATGTGAAAACGGGATTATAATCCACGTTCGCCAACCTATTTATTTTGTAAATAGTGGAGAATGAATAGCAAACGTAGTGCATTTGTTGAAATAAGGTTGGCAGCACTGCTTTTAAACTCCCAGCTGTATTGTTAATTAATATAGTTATATAATTAATAATAATAAAATAAACTCTGTCACGCGGGAAATAATGTCTTGCATTATTCCCTAGGTGCATAAATAACTATTACCTCCAGAAGGGAGAAAAAAAAGAAAGATTTTAATTTTAAATGATTTTATTTAACAAAAATACTTATTTATTTTTTAAAAAGACTGACAGTTGGGTGGCCATAGCTTCCTGGCATCCTATCATGTACTTTATTGTTACATTAACATTAGCGTTATATTACTTTATTGTTATATTGTTTATTGGGTAAAAACTATTAATGGTTTTCAGCGATGATCTTTAACACTTTATAGCGGTGACACTGTTGGATTTACTAAACAAATAAATTTGTAAAAAATGTTTGTCTTTTTGAATAGATGAAGTTTGATTTTTTTCCGACCTAAAATTCCAATTTTAAATTTTAAGTTCACGTTTACTTGAGCGTTACGCGAGAACGCTTAGGCGGATAACGTTGTCCAACGAACTCGTCCTGGGCATTGGTAAAATGAACTTGTCAACTAAATTTCATCAAAATTGGTCAAGAATTACTCAAGTTATCGTCGGACATTTCAAAATTCGCGGACACACAGACCGACAGACACCAGACCAAAAATGTTCCCTGATTTCTGTCTTGGAATCTTTTAAATCGGAGACATAAATGTTTTTCACGGAACACAATGCTTCCGTTACCTTCAGTAAGCTCGGAAGCAAAAAACTATTTTTAAAATTTAATCGGGTAAATTTAATTGAAGCGAGCGTAAGCGAGCTTCTTACATTCAACGAAATATGCATCTTGGATGTTTGTTTGTCTGTCTGTCCGTAACGTTTACGTGTCCGACGATAACTTGAGTAAAAGTTAGCCGATTTAGTTGAAATTTGGTACACATGTGCCTCTTACTAATACTCAGGCTAAGTTCGTTGGACAGCGTGATCCGTCCAAGAGTTCGCGCGCAATGCTCGCATAAACGTGAGCTTAAAATTTAAAATTGGAATTTCAGGACGGTAAAAAATTCTATTATCAACGCACTAACTCTCGTTTGGCACGGACTGTATACCCATTATCTATCAACTCATCTTGATGCATGATTATCTATTTTTTCAATATTCAATCAATACACATTTTTTATTACAATTACTATACGCTCTAGAGCCACGCGATGCCTAGTTTATTTGGGGTATCAAATAAAAGGCATTAAAGAACAGAATACAAAAATATATAACACTAGTGGAAATGTTTAATTTTTCATGTTATTTTGTCAATTATTACACCCAATTACACTCAAATTAAAAAGTTTGTGAAGTCTAGCTCAAAGTTTGTGCTGCATATTTGCCAAGTTAGAAATTTCTTTATTTATTTATTTATTTTTTTTTTTCAATTTAAACATGTAAAGTAATTTGGGAGAGAAAATGTTTACATATGTGAAGCACAAAGAATATAGAGGAGGGATAGAAAAACATAATTTACTTGCACTGGATAAATTAGACCTAGTAGAACTTACTTGGACAATAGGAAACTTGGCTAAACCTATGATGTCACTATTTTTTCCGCGAGAATTTTCTTTTTGTTGGTTTATTTTATTCAATTTGTTGGTTAAAGATAAATAAATGTTGTTGGTCATAGTATTTCGTATAGCGTATTTGTAGAAGCTATTTTTTAAGGTAATATGTAGCAATCTATTGTTATGATCGAAACAAATCACATTGGATAAGTAAAAACATGATATACTCGTATACAATACAGAAGCAATCTTATTACCCTATAGTACACATAGTACACTATACAGCAATGGATAGAACCTCGTATTACTCATTGTATTGTACTACATCCATTCTTTTCATAACAAATAGTCGATAGATATACATAATATATTGGATGCTTGACAATACAGTCTCTTACGACAATAGAAACACACGAAATTTACATTATTATGGTAAACGCATGAAATTGGTCTGTCATGCACTCTTTCTTAAAATATACTTGTTGGAACGAAGTTCCTTATGGCACGTTCTGGAGCCCGGGAGTGAATCCGAAAAAAAAGACCAAAATCACCGTCACGAAATCTACCGATGACGATAACTTGTGTAAAAGTTGACCGACTTAGTTGAAATTTGGTACACATGTTCATTTTACCAATGCCCAGGACGAGTTCGTTAGACAACGTTATCCGCCCAAGCGTTCACGCGCAACGCTCGCGTAAACGTAAGCTTCAAATTTAAAATTGGAATTTTAGAACTTTATCTAAACTTTTTTAAATAATTTTTTTTTTTTAGTAAAATGAACAACGACACTGCTATGAAGTGATAAAGATCGCTACATTTATTAAAGCGGACCTAAACGCCTTGAATAAAAAAAAACAATGTTTTTACCGATATCTTACGCTCTAACGTATCGATTTAAATGAAACTTTATATACATAACCTATAGTACAATTGAAACAGGAATGTAAAATTTAAACCTGATATAAGCAGAAGTTTTTGTGAGTTAGTAATTTATATTTTTTATTAGAATATTTAATTGGAGTAATATACCGACAGAGTCTGAAAGGACAGTTCTTTTTCATCTCTACAACCATATGCTTTAGCTATAAATTCATCATTAACTTTGTTCTCAAGATATAATTTACATTATTTATTGAAAGGTGCTCGCTTCAAAGGTAGTAAAAAGTTTTTCATTTAATTTTGCCTTAACTTCGCTACTACAAATAGTTAGTAACTTTTAATTTTGTCGTATACTAATTTTGGAACAGTGATTTTGTAATAAATAATTGATTTCATAATTTATATTTAATGAAAAGCGTAAGGAGTCCGCGACACCACATGTATTTTTATTGCTTAAAATCTCATGAAGGCTGAAGAATCATTGCGTAAAAAAATCTAAATGTGGTTATCGCCACTGATTACAAAAAATAACGCGAGAAATGAACGAAGCTAGATATAACATTTATCTAAACTTAATTGCTGAAAAACTTCTATTTTTCTAGAACTTTAGATGTGAACTGATATTATTTCCGATAAAAGTTTCCATTCTCTCTTGGAATATAAGCAAGTCAAACTAAAATATTTATTACTATTGAAATTTAACCTAAATAATATATATATACAGTAAAACTTGTCTAAGCTGGAAGGCCTCGGTTCCAGAAAAAAATTCCATCTTAGCAGGTTTCCAGCTTAAGCAGCTTTCCTGTCATACAGGTTTTGCATACCTATGGTATGCTTGTAATTATGTTGTACCTATGTTAATTTAACTACATAATTAATATTAACATATGTATATTCATTTAAATATTATTATTTAATTAAATTAAATTAATTAATTAAATATATTAATTAATACTTTCATAAATACATACATCAATAACTTTGTTCTATAACCACCTTTTAGTTTAAACATAAAGTTTATAAAAAATGTAATTAGTCTAAAAAGGGTTCATTTCTCAGGAATATAATATATATAATCCATAAAAACATCTGTGCTACTATTCTTTATTCATTTAGAAATTTATTCTAAATTAATAAAAATTCATTTTGTGAAATTCGGGAAAATTTGAGGATAGAGCAAGCAGGCTTTCGTGCGCAAAGAAACTCATTATAAACACACCAAGGATTATCCTAGAGCAGAGTCAGGAATTCCAGTTGATTATTTTATAAATTTAAGAATCGTTAAGATTGATCAAAACTAACACACTAATTTTTATTAAACAAGTTTTCTTATAAAGTCAATATTGGCATAAGTCATATGCCAATATGACATGTCGGATGAGTGACACTGCAGGTATGACATACTTAAGGTTAAACAACGAACTTCAACAATTCCAAGCAACCCTCTATCTAACTTTCATTGATTTTGAAAAGGCCTTCGACTCTGTGATCCATCAAGTGCTGTGGAAGGTTGTTAGGGAGTATGGGATTCC
>KZ654643.1:2916-13752 GCA_001010745.2 Gerris buenoi
TAAAACCACACGAGCAATGCAAAATGCCGTTTTCGCACGAGTTGCGTACCGTACTTTATCTACGATTGTTGGATTTTAATAATAAATAGAGAAAAAATAATTAATTTCTCGTATGTAAGTTCGTATTTCTCTTTAGGTAAAGATGACATTAATTTATTAGTTGTATTTTGGCCGAATTAATTATTTCGGAGGCGTATTTATTTTCCTCATTTTTGTCATAATTACTTAAATCACTCATTGTTTTTCACTAAAATCTCGATATAAACCGTTACTTTTATTGAACGAACGTCAAATTAGTTTTTTACATGTAAACGAACTCGCTAATCGTGCGTAAAGGTGAAGAATTCTTCTTCTTTACCACCCTAGGGTGGTAAAGAAGAGGAATTCTTCAGAACTATGAGACGCGCATGCGCAATGAATACAAGTATGTAAAGAATCACTTTCTACACAACTAAACAGAGATACAATGTTTATATTTCGTATCAATCGTAGATAAACTATCTTAATCCTATTTGCTGCATCCACCATGGCCATTTTCTGCATTACTATTTTTGCGGGTGTTTTAGGAGTCTTAAATCTTTGAATGAGCGTGCCTTTAAACCTTTAGATTGCATAGTTTGTATTTCAAAACTTATGTTATGCATGTAACAGATATGTAGAATCCACTTATTGCCTGATTACTACATTATTTCGTCTCTTTCATATCTACTTTAATAGAGTTACGAATTTTGTTTTAAAAAAAATAATAATCACATTGCATAATAGTTATATCTTGGTTCTAAAGCTTAACTCGTAATTACTGATAGCGCATACGTAAGAAGTTAGCACTTTCATATTTTGCATCATAGACCATGATAATCATATTTAAAAAAAAATTATAATTTTGTTGATTATTTTTTTCTTTCTGGTTTCTTGTTTTGATTCTTTTACATATAATTATTATTAATTCCTCCCTCCCTTACATCCTGCTACATTATAATATGAACGTTGAAGATGAGTAGAGGGTTTGAGAAATATATTTCAATATTCGAAAGATGAAATGGAGCAAAGTAAATCAGAAACGATGCGGACATAAAAAAAATGCATCTCGCAATATCTTCAGTGGTTATATAATATCTCTCTATTCATATATATGAGTTTGTACATATAGAATAAGAATAGTACTGACTGACTGACTCATCACTATATATCTAAAACCACAAAACCTCTGACCATGAAATTTTGTAGATAGGTTCTTCTTACAATCGCAAAAAAAGAAAAAAAAAATCAAGTCAAAGCAAAATGAAGCACTACTTAACTGTTAGTCGGCAGGAAAGTAGTATTTTGCTGATTTGTTTTTTAAAATATTAAAAACAGTCAGGGAAATATTTCCCTTAAACATTTTTTATTACAAAGAAATTTTATAGTCAATGTTTTAATAATATTGTTTTTCACTAGTTTAAAAATCATAACTTGAAAAAGGATTTGAATTGTAGGTCTTTGAATAATTAATCTCGAGTATGAAGTGGCAACACTGGAGCACGACTTGTTTTGGTTTTGATTTTGTTGACGATTCATCTCAAACTAACTCTTTTACATAAGCTTCCATTTTTGAAGTGAAACTTCTTTGGCGGCGCTAGAGTGAATTTTTTCATATAGTGAAATCGTGTAACGAAGTTTGCAATTCAAGACTCATCCAAGTGTGACATTTTTACAAATTAATTGTTTTTATCTATTTAAAGAGCAAATCATAAACATTTATTTTTATTGGAAAAATTGTAATTGTCTTACCATAGCAATATATATATACAGAAAAACTTGCCTAAGCTGGAAGGCCTCGGTTCCAGAAAAAAAATTCCGCCTTAGAAGGTTTCCAGCTTATAATGGGTGTTTTACTTAGAAAGAAAACTCCGTTCCGATAAAAAGTTTCTACCTTTGCAGGGTTCCAGCATAGACAAGTTTTACTGCATATATTTTTTTTCAATTAAATTTCCAAATAACCATTTCTTAATCCTGAAATAATAAATTTGTCAAAAAATAAAAATGAAAGAGAGCAATGCATTCTTGAACTTAAGTTTCACTTCTAATGCGTGAGAGCCTCACACATATTTTTTATCTAAGTAGTAGGAGTAGATAAAATATTGTAAGCAACAAGGCAGCAAAGGAAACATTTCTGCCTCGTGTATATTGCCTGTCCTCGCCATCGGCTCGGGGGTAACTTAATCACAATCGCTCGTCAGTAAAATTCCATTTTGCCCTCTAGTTACATTAGTAACTATTACGATCTTCCATCTTGATTCAAGATGACGGCCAGTTTTCGCATTCACTATATATCTGGAACCAATAGTATGCAAGCAACCGCAACCAGTTTTATTCCAATAGAAATAAATGTTTTTTTTGATTTATTGGTCTTCAAATAGATATAACTTATATAAATAGAGATAATAACTTAATTTACCTAACATCTAAATTAATTTTTCTTTTCTTCAGTTGCCAAACAGTTCGTATATTAATAAAAGAAAATTTAAATTTCAACTCCGATGCGGCGCGAAACCGTAGGATGGCGTNTCTTTTCCACGACCACTCTTCTATATTTCACAGAATTAAAATACAATAATTAATCAGACTCAAAATGAAAACTGACACACTGAAAATAAAAATATAAAAGTGACAATTAAAAATATAACAATCAAGTTGGCCACAGGATTCCCCCCTCTTCTAGTTGGAGGCAAATCTGACTCTCTTTTTCATCTTTTTATCCATTTCCTCCAACTCCTTTAGGGAATAAGCTGGTTTTATTCTGTCAAGCGACACAACCTTTTCCTTATTTCCGATGATGACGGTAGGGACCTGTGTAGGGCTGTGTTAGCGGTTTCTTCACCGAATCATCTCTTAAAAATATATGAGATGTTTTCGTGAGGTCAGGGTGAACAAACACTTTCCTTTTATCGTGGCGTGTTGCTGGAAGTGGCCTTAGATTCTCAAATGCTGTTTTAAGTCTATCCATAAATTCTGTTGTTGTCAGCTTATATGCGCCTTTTCCAGAACTGAACAAGTCACCTGGTAATCTTAATGTTGTTCCTAACACGAGTTCAGCTGGGCTTGCCTGTAGATCTTCCTTGATAGCAGCTCGAATGCCTAGTAAAACGGTTGGTAAGGTTTCAACCCAATCTGTATTTTCTTGGCATTTGAGAGCAGCCTTCAGTTGACGGTGAAGTCTCTCTACCATCCCATTTGCCTCTGGGTGATAGGCAGTAGTTCTTACCTTCTTAGCTCCTACCAGTCTAGCCAATGAATGAAATAATTTGGACTCAAACTGTTTTCCTTGGTCCGTAATAATATTGGTTGGGGCGCCGAACCTAGCGACCCAGTTTAAATAAAATTCATAGGCTACTGTTTCAGCAGTAATATTTTGAAGAGGTATTACCTCAGGCCAACGTGTATATCGATCCACACATGTGAGAAGATATCGGAACCCTTGCCGTTGAGGTAAAGGTCCAACAATATCAACGNTATTCGTTCTGATTCATTAATGCTTTAATCTATTGTTTTGTTTCTTTCAAATTATATTACACAATAGGTTTTTGATAATTTTTGGACATTAATCGTTGTAAATGTATCTATTACCATTTCATAAATAATTTTTCATATGCTGTCATTCAAAATGTTTTTGGTTCTTCATGAATAAATATATGCTAACAAAGTTAGTTGTTTATACTGAGATTTTGTAGAGCTAACTCATAGTGAATAAACACTTAAAGAGTAAACTAAGTTAGTTGTTTCTACTGAGATTATCAGAACTTACTCATAGTGAATAAGCACTCAAAGAGTAAACTAAGTTAGTTGTTTATACTGAGATTTTGTAGAGATAACTCATAGTGAATAAACACTTAAAAAGTAAACTAAGTTAGTTGTTTCTACTGAGATTATCAGAACTTACTCATAGTGAATAAACACAAAGATTAAACTTAGATCATTTTTCTCTTTACGTTTTTATAGAACTTGCTCATAGTGAATAAGCACTTAACTTAAATCATAAAATTCGACGAGATGGCCAACAAGGAAACTAACACATAGATTGAACTCTTTCGCTTCGTGTTCTGAATATTCAAGAGAGGAAGACATAACAAGCAATTGTGTTGTAAATGGTTGGATAAGTACCGTGTTATTCGNTTGAAGAGGTATTACCTCAGGCCAACGTGTATATCGATCCACACATGTGAGAAGATATCGGAACCCTTGCCGTTGAGGTAAAGGTCCAACAATATCAACGTGCACAGTCGAGAATCTCTGGTTAGACTGAGGGAAATCTGCTATCGCTGATCTGGTGTGTCGGTGGATTTTAGACTTTTGACAAGCTTCGCAAGCTTTGACTAGGTTGACACAGTCTTTCTCTATTCCCGGCCATACAAATCGGTCTTTAACCAATTTAGCAGTAACCTTTCTACCTGGATGTGCGAGGTTGTGTACACTTCGGATGACTTCATGCCTCAACCCTCTTGGGACGTATGGTCTTATCCTGTTGTTATCAATAGCGCAGTAGAGAGGATCCTTGATATTTGGTACAGTGGTAAGATGAAGCTTTAAGGATGTGGTTCCTTGTAGCAACGTCTTCAGTTCTTCGTCTTTTTCCTGTTGTTTCGCTATTTCCTCATAATCGATGGTAGAAGGTATTGTTATCGAATTGACTCAGGAGAGAGCGTCTGCAACAATGATGTCATTTCCGGTAATGTGATGGATGTCGGTGGAAAATTGTGCGATGTAATCAAGATATCTGAGCTGGCGAGGAGATGACTTGTCTGCCTTTTGGTGGAATGCAAAGGTCAGAGGCTTGTGATCTGTGTAGATTCTAAAGTTTCTTCCTTCCAGCATATGTTGGAAATACTTGATGGATGAGTACACAGCGAGTAATTCTCTGTCATATGCACTGTATCGCCGTTGAGCGTCCGTCAGCTTTGAAGAGAAAAATCCGAAAGGTCTGGATTCGTGACCTTCTATTTGGTGGAGAGCTGCTCCAACAGCTGTATNGATTCCAACATTTTTACAGTGTAATGGAAGTAATGAAACGGAAATTGTGTTTCGAGACTAATCCTGGTGAAAGATTTATCTGTAAAAAATCTTTCTCCCGGGCGTGCTTCGAACCACTGACATTCGGATCTTGGGTCAAACGTGCTAACCAATGTGCCAATTACATTGCCGATTAGATAGAACACAAAATTGGCGTATAAGCGTAATATTAGATGGATAATAATTAAACTATAATTTGATTATTTTTTGGGCTCATGGCAACGGGCTAAATTGTATACTTACAAGACAAAAGTAAAAACTAATTAAATTAATTTAAATAAGATATTATGTATATCTATTTACAGACCGCAAATCAAAACAAATATTTATTTTTATTGGAATAAATGTGGTTGCCTTATCTTCGTTTATGTTGGAATAAATGTGGTTGCCTTGCCTTGCCGTCGGGGGTCTATTTTTCTCTGTATGTCTCCCGTAGTTATTGATAATTGTAATTTGAATTATTTAAAATGTAATCTTTTGGTAGTAAGAAAACTACCAAAAACTTAAAAATTGAATTTCTAATAGATGTACTAGGTACAGGTATTTATTGAGTACTTTACAATTATAAGCGTTAATTCTCGGTCTAGTTCTGTTGCCGTGAATATTTGTCTCTCTATTTGTAGTAAAGGCACGTAGCAGATTGGATTCGGGAATATGTATCAGTTACGACAGAGAAGAATCATCCTCNTAATTATGTACGTTTTATGTTGGAAATACTTGATGGATGAGTACACAGCGAGTAATTCTCTGTCATATGCACTGTATCGCCGTTGAGCGTCCGTCAGCTTTGAAGAGAAAAATCCGAAAGGTCTGGATTCGTGACCTTCTATTTGGTGGAGAGCTGCTCCAACAGCTGTATCAGAAGCGTCGGTGACTAAGTATATCCGTCCATCGGGATCAGGGAACGCTAGAATGGTAGCATCTGCCAAACTACTCTTGCAAGTTTCAAATGCTTGCTTAGAATCTTGGGTCCAGTTTACCTTGGTTTGATCCTTTTTCTTTTTTGAGCCTTTTATGAGATCTGTTAACGGTGCTTGTATACGTGAGATGTTGGGTATAAAGCGGTGGTAAAAATTTATAAGGGCTAGGAGCCGTCTTACATCTTGCATCGTTTCTGGACGTTTAAATTATTTGATAGCCTGAACTCTTTCAGGTAGTGGTTGTATACCTGATGATGTGACATGGTAACCCAGGAAACGAATTGTCTGCTTACCAAATACACACTTTGCAGCGTTGAGAGCAATCCCATATTCTCTCAATCTTGTGAAGACTTGACGTAAGTGTTCCAATTGTTCTTCTTCTGAAGAAGAGGCAATCAAAACGTTGTCCATATATATCAATACAAAGTCTAGACCACGTAGCACGTTATGTATGAACCTTTGAAGAGTTTGGCCGGCATTCCGAAGTCCGAAAGGCATGCGTACGAACTCAAAGAGTCCAAACGGAGTTATGACAGCGGTCTTCGGAATGTCGGAAGTTTCGACTGGTATCTGATGATACGCTTTCGTAAGATCCAGTGACGAAAATATGGTTTTTTCGTGCAACCCTTGAGCTAGATCATGGATATGCGGCAGAGGATACCTATCTGGAATCGTGATCGCATTAAGTGCTCTATAATCGCCACAGGGACGCCAGGTATTATTTTTCTTCAGCACCATATGAAGAGGACTGGCCCAGTTGCTGTCCGATGGTCGACAGATTCCCTGCGCGATCATGGAATCGAACTCAGCTTTGGCGTCAGAGCTTCTTCAGATCGAGTCTCCTTGCCTTAGCGAACACTGGAGGTCCAGTTGTATTAATGTGATGAGTAGTCCTGTGCTTTATTTCAGCTGGTAAGAAATCTTTCATGATTTGAGGAAACGAAGTACGAAGTAGTTGAGAGTAGATGGATTCCTCTTGCATAGCTCTGATTATGACTGCTTGACCCGTTGACAGAGTACAAAGTGATTTGATTTTAGTGTGTCCATCGATTAGTTGGCGAGATTTTAAATCAATAATTAAATTATGATGAGCTAAGAAATCTGCACTGAGGATGGGACACGCTACATTGGCTATGATAAAACTCCAAGTGTAGTTTCGGCGCAATCCGAGGTTTACCGTTAGCTGGGTTTCACAGTAAGTACGAATGCCGGTACCGTTTGCAGCAAAAAGTCTATATGAAGGTTCATAGCATCTTTTACGAGTCCTGCTCACCGGAATTACGAAAGGTCAGCCCCAGTATCAATGAGGTACCTGCAACCTGTTGTCTTGTCAGTAATCCAGAGGCGGCTAGACGTGATGCCCTGTTCGAGTGAAGGGCCTTCTCGTTTTCCGACATGTTGCAAGGAGGGGTACACTTGTACGCTTTTTTCCCATATCGCTTATGGTACCAGCAAATAACCTGACTTGGATCGGTTTGCGGAGAAGTAGACCGGTTACTAGATCGGAAACGACCACGCGATCGCGAACGGAATCGGTTTCGGCCACGTACGATTTTTGATAGCTGACTAACTTGTTTAACGAGAGCGGATACCTGAGCTTGGAGGTCAGTAGAGGTTGACGCTCGTGATACTTGAGCTAGGTTTGTAGTGGAATTAGGGTTATCGGACACTTCCTTGATTTTATCGGCTAGCGATGCAAGTTTGTTTAAGTCTCCTTCTTCCGAGACAGAAAGTATAGCTTGCACATTGGAGGGCATGCGTTGTAACCACAAGGACCGCAGGAATTGGTCGTTAACCCTAGCTTTGGCTAGTTCCCGCATACGTCGTAATAGATGGCTAGGTTTGCTGTCCCCTAATTCTATGGCTGTAAGTAGCTGTTTGATTTNATTCAGAGGGCATTAAACTTTCTATTTAAACAGTATACTATATCTATTTAAATATTTTAATTATAACTATCTCTTTTTTTTCTATATTTTATTCTGCCCGTTTTCACGGGCATAACGGCTAGTATATAAATAAAAGGGAAATACACTACTATGTAGTTTTTTCTTATAGGGGTAAACAAATAATTTAAAGAATAAAGCAAAAGCAATGTAGAAGCCAAATAGATCTTTGGTTATTGATTTTTGTTCCAAATTTTGTTCCTTTGTTTGCTTAATAAACCTGTATTTAATTTATTTTTCTAGGTACCGTATAACATATGAGAATCTGAGAAGCAGACTGTTCCAATGGATTAAAAGAGCTGAAGAACTGGTTGAGAAGGATAAATCTGGTATTAATATTGAATTTGCTCAGGATTCTCTAGATGAACACAAGGTAAATTTCACTCGTAGCTACTTTACTCTCTATCTTTATTCTTTATTCTTTATTACCAAAAAATCCTTACAAAAATTTAAGGCCCTACAGGAGGTATAAATACCCTTACATAGGTTAGTTCATAAAACAAAGTAATAAAACTAAAGCTATTGTATGATATATAATAAATATTTATTAATATTGTAAGACAAACAATGTGGAAATCCACATTGTTTATAAAATTATAGTAATGCTTATTCCAGACACAGTTTTACCAACTATATTTTTTTAAAAACAGCTGATAAATGGGATAAAGAATAGTTCTAGAAAAATCAGCTGTTTAAAGTGTTCTAAAATACCTAGGTTAGTTTGAAAGTGAAAGGGATAAACAAGCCTAAAAATAAAAAACAACGGTTCAGGACAACTCAGACAAACTTTCTCATATGTTATTTTTAAGTTCATATTTCTATATAATTCCCATTATATAGAAATATATATTCCCATATATATTCCCATTCATATTTCTATATAATTCATAATTCTATATAATTCCCAGTGTTTTCCTTTTATTTGTTTTCCAGTTTTCTTAGGTACATTTAATTGTTATTGAACATTTTATCAAAATGTATCATAAAAATAACTTCTCCTCGGCGGGGAATCGAATCCAGCCTCTCTACGTCCGCGTTTAATTAATTTTCAAGCAGACATGTCTCACTTTTTTGAAAATCCAACCTAAATTGTATATAGTGTTGTATACAGGATGGCGATTGGAGATATCAGTCACTTTACACATCTATCTATGTGATCATTAGTGTGGAACATGTCTGATCATTAGTGTCTCTCTGGGGTTGAACTAGCATAAATGGGGCATCATGTATAGAAATGAAAAAAAAAAAAAAACTGGCACATTTAATTAAAGTCTTTTCTGTATATTGATTAAAAAAATGCACCAATTACGGATTCTTCTTTATTTCATAAGTTATCTCATAATACAATTTCCATCTTCAGTCCTCTATTTTGAGACACAGCTGTATACAGGTCGATTTTGGAAATCTTGGGCGTATGTATCTGTAGTAGATTACCTGGGCTTCGATGTAGCGTATCTGGTTTTTCAAGAGAGTATGAAATGAAAAATAATACATAAATAATGCAATTTATATCAATATACAGGAAACACATTATTAATATATGCATTATACTTGTTAGTTTTTGCATTTCTATACATGATGCCCCATATACGCTAGTTCAACCGCATTTTTTCCTTGTTTTTCAATTTTACCCCCCTGTAAAATANTTAATATATGCATTATACTTGTTAGTTTTTGCATTTCTATACATGATGCCCCATATACGCTAGTTCAACCGCATTTTTTCCTTGTTTTTCAATTTTACCCCCCTGTAAAATAAAAATAACAAATGTGAACATAACAATAACTGTACTCTTAAAGAGCTTTCCAACGACATGCATCATAAAGAGCATAATACTATTTTAACTTTTGCACCCCGTACCCCTGAATACCAATTTGGACCATTTCAGATTTATACATTCCAGTGGTTGGTCACTATGACCGTGTCAAATTTTGTGCAGATCGCCTCAGCCGTTCAGGAGGACTATGTGCTCAACCAAATGCAAAGTTATGCTACACTTTACTAGAGCTTCGCTTCGCTCAGAACCATTAATTGGTTAGACTTTAACTTTTACGTAAAATATGACTTTTTTTTAGAAAGAATAATTCTAAATCATTACAGGATGGCAATATCAGTCACTTTGCACATCTATCTATGTGATCATTAGTGTGGAACATGTCTCACAGTCTCGCCTCTCTGGGAATCCAACCCAGATTATTGTTAGTGTTTGTACTTTGGTTCCAGGTAGAACAGTATTAAATCATTACAGGATGGAGGTATCAGTCACATTACACATCTATCTATGTGATCATGAGTGTGAAATATTTTTCACTTTTCTAAAACTTGCAACCAAGATTACTATTAATGTTTGAACTTTGGTTCCTGACAAATTCAGCACCTTTCTTTAATCGTTTTTTTTTTATTATAAATGATTGCATTCAGCACCTTTCCTTTAATCGGTTGTTTTTTGTTGAATATAAATGATTGCACAAATGCTATAAACATGTAATGTATCGGTGATTAGGTGTTTGCGAACTGGTAAGCATTATAAGTGTTTAAATTCCCAGCTTGAGGCCGGGTCGCTGAGGCCGTTGAAAGTAGGTCAAGCCGAGGTAACAGGCTTTAAGCAACAGATCCTACAGAAACCACTGGAATTTTATAAACTTTTAAAATCTTACATTCAAAAACACTTCTTATATCCCATTAACTTATAGTAAACAATCCAAGACTTGTTGGCCCGAATTATGAGTATAACCGGGCTTGTTTTGAACCAAAAATACATTCATACAGTCAATGCAACTCCATGTGGTAAATTTCGTAACTTTATTTGGAAGTTGGCCCCCTCTGATATTAAAAAAAAAAAAAAGTATTTTTGTTTCCGTTCTAAATACAGTCCAATAAATCTCCTGTTTGCTCTAAATAAAGATTTATAGTATATATATATATA